>JAWWEQ010049652.1:0-13037 GCA_035583055.1 Torymus tubicola
AATAGTATCCTTGCTACCTATACCACACTGTCCTCTCAATTGAAGTTAAAAGTCACGGATTTATCATCGTCCCAATTGGAATCAAATTTATTAAAGCAAGCTGAATTACTTTGTGATAAAGCGTACCAAAACTTACAACAAATATCACCAGCGAACACTAGATTGAAAAGAGAACTGATAAATGGACTCGGCACGCCAATTAAATACATTTTTGGAAACCCAGACGACAATGATTTAGAGAGGATAAATAATTACTTGAATGTACTTAGCAACCAACAACTGGAAGATATGATAGTTCTCAACAAATCAGTAACTATTATAAACAAAATTAGTAAAACCATGAATAGGAATACTGAAGTTATTAATCAAAATTTAGGGAATATTTCCAAAGCCTTAGATCAACGAGACAAGCAATTGAATTTTTTTGAAGCCCTCATAACTCTTATAACACAGGAACAAAATTTTTTAGATTTGCTCGGAAAAATCAAACGTTCATTTATTTTTTCAGAGCAAACGCTTGATGTGGAAGTATTGAGTTATAAACAAATTTCCGATTTACTTACTCACTTATTAGAAACTTACTCGAAAAGAGAATTAATAATGCACTATTATAATCTATTAAATTTTTACTTTGTTCAAGATTCAATCGTATGTATCCATGATCTCATTATTTACACACTTAAATTAACTTAATTTTGCCGATGATTATTAAAGACGATCAAGTAAATTTCGAGTCTTTGAGAACATTGACAGTTCCAACGATAAGTATACCAAAACTACAATCTTCCAGAATTGAGTTTTATCTGTCAATAGCCAGCATCGTTATCGGAGTACTGATTATTATAAGTTTGGCAATATATATGATACGTAAAACGAAGAACATTCGTAGAATGATTCAAAACCAACCTATCTGGCAAGCCAATGACCAGGATGTCATTGAGCTCCAGCATGGAGGAGCTATGTGACACCCCTTGCGCTAACCGTCCACGTGCAGCTGCTAGCCGTGCAAGCTTGCAGTTTCAATATCAAGAGATAAAAGGAAGAAAGGAGTTAGCTGCAGTGATATAATTAAGTCGCATTCAGTCATTGTCGGGTCCTCGAGCTGTAACGACTACTTTAATAACGAATATCTTTTTCTTTAATTGTGTGTGTGTTTGTGGTGTTTCATTTCATTCCCTTCGAATCGGAATTGATCCACATTTATCCTTCAATATAACTCGAGCATTACCTTCCAATGCGATCTCAAGTAATGCCATCTTTCTATCGTCGTTTACATTTTTCGCTTTAAAAAATTTTTCCAAACTTTTAAAAGAAAAACTTTCAAATAAAACGTCCAAAAATTTGGACATCTTATATTCAAGTTGTGAAAAACCTAACGCACTTATTATATTGCAAATATCGTAATTCTGAAATATTACATCTTGTTGTTTATTTTGTAAGACTTGTATTGGTCCTTGTCTATTTCGCGCGTCGTGCTGCCGCTGCTATTGTACCTCGTTCAACGCTCGTTGGGTCTCGTCACGCTCTCGCTGGAGAACCAAAAGTCGATCACGAGCCTGCTGAAGTTCTCTCTCCTGTTGTTGCGATGCCTCAAACGCTACTCTGGCTTGTTCGATTTCCTGCTGTTGGCGTTGAAGTTGGGCACGCATGTTCTCCAACTCTTGCGACGACTCTGCTTCGATTCAGCTTCTTTTTTGGCCCTGTACTGAGGTTTAAATTAGGTGGCCGTTCTAAAATTCGTCCCGATCGTGTCGCATACAATTCCTTATTCGTTTCCATGCATATCTTATGTATATATAATCGTGTATAATATTTATATTAAAAAAAATGCATTCAAAATTAATTATAAATTAATTCTTTTCCGGTTGAGCGCCAATATAACATTTGTATTTTTCATGATTTCAATATATAACGAGTAATCGCGATACACGATATGAAAAGACCTTATATTTAATAAATTTTATACAATTATAATATGCATATAATATTGGTTCAACGCGTGACCTAGCACTTGTCGCCTGTCTACTCTAACACCTAAACAAACACACGGAGTCGACTACGGGTCAATGACCTATTATTTTATACACGAACCAAACTCTAGATAAGATTCAATTTACACGCCAGATACGAATTCTGATAATCTAATTATAACTATATGATCAAATCAGTATGCACCTGCAATTTACTCAGTACTTAGTTTTTTAAATCACGGGGTAGCGGGGCTCCTCCGTCCGAGATCTTACAGGCAAACTCCGTCTCTTCTTCGTGTCTCCAAGGAATTTCTTATGGTTGGATAGTCTTGGTGTTGTTGCCACTGTATATCCTTACTTGCGTAACTTGTTAAAATATCACTTGGTGACTGCACTGGAGAGGAGTTGTGAATAGCTATTGCTTTGTCGGTAGTCCCGGACGGAAAGAGGGCGAGTTCTTGGAACGACGGCACACTTGCCCAATTCAATTAATCGCCATATTCGCCTGATTTTGCTCCGTGTGACTTTTTCCTATTCGAAAAATTAAAATTGGTAATGAAAGGAAGATATTATGATGACATAAATGCCATCGAAAAGGCGACGACCAACATACTCAAGGCCATCCCAGTTAAAGAGCTAAAACACTCATTCGAATCACTTTTAGATCGTGCAAATCGCTGTATTGAGTCCAAAGGGGACTATTTTGAATAAATACAAAGTTTTATTCCAAAAAAAATTGTAGTTTCCTTTATTTTTAAAAAGTCCGGGAATTTTTGAGACACACCATATATAATTTTGTATGGAAACAGTTACATAAATATGTAATACGGATTCAACTTTTAATTTTTTGTGTCATATGAACACAGCAGAGATTATATAGCTACAGTCATACTGTAGTCATTTCTATTAAACTTTGCATTTATCTGTTTATCGTAAAATATGTTTATGTGAATTTTATTTTAGTAAATGAAGTTCTAATTCATTTTACTGTTTTTTCTTTAATTTTACAAATTGAGCACTGTTAGAAAGTACATCATGTTATTGATACTAAAAGTCGCATTATTTTTATTCAAGTAAAGTGTTATAATACATAAGTTTAATTCATTTTCAAAGGTTTTTGTACTTAGTATACTAACTTCAAAAGGCCCTGGGTTCCGGAATTCTTTTCTGGTAAGAAATACGTTTTTAAATAATGAATACATTTATAATTTTGTATGGAAATTTGCATGAAATGTGAAAAGAAACGGAATATTTTTTAAGATTTTTCAGTGACAAGATGTGGCTGTATAGTGTCTCTGTCTTATGCTTGTTGTTTTTTAGTGGAGCAATCAGAGGGATTCTGACACAATTATTGCTTTTCTGCGAATAAGTTTTCTTCTGCTCAAGCTTCTGCAGCTATAACTCTGAAGTCGCTTAAGCCTCATGATAACTGCTGCGGTCTCTGCCACTGGTAAGTAGACTTTCAATGTAACATTACTTACTACTAGTTTGATACTTTAGGCATATAGTATTCTTTCAGCGGAACGGACCATGGAGTACAACTGTGGCTAGTTTTGCAGTGTGTTTGCAGAACAGGTATTTTTTTTTTTTTTTAATTAAGCTTTATTGAGGCTTATTTTACCTATTTTAGCTACACTTTTTGAAAACAAGAATTGCAAATAAATTTTATATAAATACAAAAAGAAAGCAAGAAAAAAAACAGATATTGTTACATTGTGTATACAAATTAAATATTGAGTTTACATTTTTCGAAGAATGTAAAAATAATTTGACAGACTTTCAGATTAGGTTCGCTTAAAAACATTTCAATACAAAGTGGGAAACAACTGGAATTTGGTAATAGTTTCTTCAGTTTTGTAATCATTTTAGCTCTTTGGTCTTTGTATAACGGGCACTGCCAAATTACGTGGTTAAGGTCTTGCTATTCATTACCGCATTTACATTTTGGATCCTCGATTCTGCACTGACGCTGTAATGAATAGGCGAGATTATAATGGTTAGATCTGCAACTGTTTATTGACGCGATAAAACCTCTGTTAAGGTTTTCATTGCTGTACTTAAAACACGCTAAAGCTCTGTCTGAGCAGTACAAGTCAAAATACGTTCTACCTTTGAAAGTTCCTTGCTCTTTGGCATCTTTCAGTGTGTGCTCGAATGCGACATTTTTATAATATTAAGTAAAATAAAAAAATGGCAGAGCTGTGATTTCACATGAATCAGAACTGGTTACTGCTTTGGCAAGACTATCGGCTTTCTCATTTCCTTCAATGCCAATATGGGCCGGTATCTAAAAAAATTCGACTGTGGTTTGTTCTAATTCTAATATCATGTTGATATCCGGACCTGCGAACAGGAATTTATTTTCCTCTGCAGGATTTGCCGCGATATAGTGGTGTTATTATGTATATTATAAATATACTCTGTATTCGATAAATGTTCTATTTCTAAGTCTGGAAATTAAATAAATTAAATAAATCTTTTTTTTATTTCCAAGATAAGCGGGTTGTTTCTAATTTTCAAGCTGATTGTTTCGAAAGATTGGAGGGCGCTTAGGGAGTCGGAGAAAATAAGGAAGTTGTTGCCGGGATTTTTTAAAAAAATATCGAGAGCGTCGTTCAAAGCAATGCATTCCGCCGTGAATATGGAGGCTCTTTGATCAATACTTTTTGTGTCAGCAACCTGAAGCTGTGGGCAAAAGCATGACGAGCCTGCATCGTCAGCGTTAAGCATTTTACTTCCGTCTGTGTATATTTCTAAGGCATTGTCATTAATAAATTTTTTGAATGTACAAATGGCTTTGACGGGATTTTTTTGGCTTTCTTTTTTCAGAGCTTTGCCTAACTTAATATTAACGGGTACAGAGGTGAAGATCGTCTTGTATTCGTGTTTATATATGTTATAACTGTCGTGACAAATCATCGATTTTTTTAGATTAGACGCGTTCCTTATACCTTTATATAAAATGTTATTTTCGATCTTGTCGTACTTTTCTACCGCGTTACAGTAATTTGAAAAAAACTTATGTGGAAAGGATTTAGAATCTGAAAAAATTTTTGACAGATAACTTTCTAGTAAAGTTGGCTGCGATTTATTAAAGACGGGAGTTTTGATTCTGCCGCGTAAGAACTTAATGATATTTAGGGCCCTTGAACATTTCTTAACTGTGTTTTCTTTCTGTATTGAGAATAACATATTATAATCAAATACAATTCCAACAAAGCGCGCCGATCTTTCAGACTTTATAACGTGTCCATCTACGGTAATTGTGGTATTGATAGGACGAATATTTTTATTATTAAAATGTACTAGAACCGTTTTAGTACGCTTTTACGTCAAGAAAGGCAGCCAATGTTTCCTTCTGTTCAATAAAAGATTCATCAATTTTGAGCTTTAGCGTGATTAAGTTGTCTTGACAGGATTTGCCCTTACGGAAACCATGCTACGAAGGAGGGATCAAGTTGTTGATTTCAGACCACCATTGAAGCCTGTTTTTGATCATTGTTTCTAGTAATTTGCAAAAACAGGACGTTAGAGAGATGGGACGTAGGCTTACACCGTCCGCTTTTGGAATGGAATATACAAAAGAATTTTTCCAGTCTCGAGGAAAAACACTATTTGTATACATGTTATTAAAAATATCTAAAAGCAATAATTTGAATTTAGTAGCCATGGAGTCAATGACTTCAATGTCGATACCGTCTAACCCCGGGGCTGAATTCTTGTTTTTGTCCTCTAAAGCTACATTGAATTCTAGAAAATTGAATTGAGCGTCGAAATAATCATTACTTTCACTATCGGGATAATCATTCGGGGTTGCAGGTTGTGAATTTTCTTTATCTTTTTGTTAATTTTTTTCTTTTCAGAAGTGCTTATACGTAAAGCCACTGTGACTGTTTTTAGAAATAATTTACATTTTAGTGTCGGATCGTGTAGTTCACATTCAGCAGTAAAAAATTCATGTCATTTCTTTTCCAATTCTTCGTTAAATTTAATCCAGTTTGTGTTCGTAGTTTTTATTTTGAGCGATTTTTTACAAATGTATACTTTTCAGTGTCAAATTGTATTTTTATGGGGTAATGGTCGAAACCCCAGGTCTCATTTAAAATTTCGCAATAAATTTTATCTGCAATGTTAGCAGATGAGAATATTAAATCAATGTTTGGTATCAACCCTGGAGAATAACATTAGCATTTTAATTTTATATTTTTTCGTCTTTTATTGGTTTATTTCCTTATTTTTTTTTTATTATTTAATATTTAACATTTAATAAATATAGTGAGGTTTATAGCTTAAACCATAAGCACTAAGGTTTAAAATAAATTTGAATATTTTCTAAATCTGTCTCTCCCGATCTCACAAAAAAAAAGTATTTACCTCCCGAATTTGACTTGTAGGCGAGAAGGGTGTTTTCGGTAAATACGAAAGGTGTCGAGGAGAGTGAGCATGATTGACACAATAGTTAGTCTTCCTCGTGCTCATGAACCGCGCGGACGATATTTTGTGGTGCTCTGTCGACATAAGCATCGGCACGCGACCACGTGCTATCAGATAAGGCCAATGAGGTAGAGTGGCGCAACAACTGGAGGCAGCGTGCAGCGGCGAGCAATTAATAAATAGTAAGGGAAGGCACAGGATTACTCTTTTGAGGAAACTGTGCCGAGTCGTAGTCGACTTGTTTTGGCCAACAGCGAACCATCTTTTTTATTATTACCGGTGCACTGATCACCGTAACCTCACCGTCCACGACGGAAAACAGGGGCATAGCCCTCCCCTCTGGGCTCACTCGGAGGGTTGCCGGGACTGATCGAGTTGCGGAGACAGTGCGAATAGGAGAGGCTCGCGTCTATTAGCTCGCGTCATCCTTATACACGTTATTTATTTAATCTTGATCGACCGATTAATCGTTATTTTGACATTGCAGTTACGCGGAAAAGGTTTTTTTTTTCTTTCCCTTCGGTAAGCAATCGGTATTTTTTTTCTTTTTTATATATACGTGTTTCTTTCAGGCTAAACATTTCTTTTTTTTTGCTTCCTTTCAAATAAATAATTCCGTTAGTTTCTTTTTTTAGCGATCGTATTAGAGGAAGCGTTTTCTTTCTGTTGTATTTTTTTCAATGAGAAATCCTCTTAATAATGATATGTAGTGATTTATGGTTAATAAATAGAATTAACAGCACATGCGTTGTACGTTAATGCACCTGGGTCCCGAGCCTTTCCTTTCTCCTGCCATACAAATTGATTTTAATTTATAACAATTGTAAATTCCTTTTATATCATTATATGCCACTCGTCTTTTATTTTTTTTTTTTTTTTATTATTATTATTATTGTTGTTGATGACTCGAGTTTTTTTGCTTTATATTATTTTTATATTTTCCTTTTATTTTAAATTCTTTATTTTGTTTGTGGTTTTCCTTACATATAATATTTTTTTTTAATTTTATTATTACTTTACCATTGATCAAAAATCTATCGGCCAACTATTGCGTCTCACAGGTAAGGAAAGATAAGAACATTTCAATGGTACCTCTGGTGGGGCCGAGTTCACGATAAACGCACTAAAACGTACGACGTTGTGGTAATAAGACTAGGTTTTTTTTCTCTTCTTTCTGTGGATAATAACAATAATATATTTTTTTTTCTTTCTCTTTTCTTTCTTTCCCCCTATTAAATGATGCGGAAGCTCACTACATGTGAGTGGATAGAAACGACGACACAGGCGACGCAAATCCGACAATTAGAGAGAGAGAGAGAACGAGAGAAAGTCGGAAGAGATAGGAAATTTAGGGGAGTCGTTGCAACGAGTACGTTTCCAAACCGAGTTAAGCAAAAGTGAGGGAGATATCAGACAGCACCGTATGCTCCGAACCGTTGATTTCATAGACGACAGGCACCGGGAGGTACACGAGCGCTTAGATGAATTCATCGCGGAGTTTGAGCGAATTCATCTCGGATTGAATATGTTGCCTGTACATCTAGTACCAGGCGCGTAGATTAGTCAAATTATGGCCTGCAGTAGGAGACGTCCAGGTGCAGAACCGAAAAAAGGTACACTCGTGCACTACAAAGTATTAATTTTAGCAACACGCTAACGGAAGGAGAACAGTTCAAGCGTGAGGTTTTTTTTCGCAAAAGAAAAATGTCCGGCGGAAAGTTGAGACCGAGTAACACCGGCCGTTGAAGAGTTAGAGGTAGGGGCAAACGCGGACAAGTCGGACTCGCGAGCCATCGGACCACACGTCAGACGGTCGGTGAAAATCCCAACCCCGCGATGGTGCAGGCGGTACGTAGATCGTTAGATTTTGCGGCGCATATACCGGGTATAGGAGTGAGTTTGATCGACACACAGGAAGATGACCGACATAGTTTAGATATCGAAAATAATAGACCGTCGGTGAGAACGCGGAAGCGGATTTTAAAATCGAGATAAGAGGTATATTACAGGAACTAAGAGATCACGTTCATCACACTAGTCGTCAGGTGCGTGAGCATGACAAGCAGTTAAACGGTCTCGAGGAATTACGCGATAAAATCAACCTATTATATAGACGCATTGTGGTGCGCGACACCGCTATACGACGGGTAGAAAATGATTTCATGACATTAACCCGCGGTGTAAATTCATTAAATTTGAGATCATACGAACTGCAAGAGAAAATTCAGGAAATTGGCGGGTCAGGGGAAAGTAATCGCGAGCGTATCGAGAAATTACGCGACGATCATGGTAGTTTACGCCGGAAGGTTAAACAAAACCGAGAAGAGCTGAGGGCGATAGCTCAAAGAGGAAATTCGAACCCCACGAGAACACCCATGCCGCTTGCGCAATATAACCTCCCGATTTTCCACGCCAGCCCCGCGAACAAACCTACATGTTATCTGCGAGTGCCTTTAAATTATTTGATTGCCGTTGGCGCGAGAAACGATGATTTTAAGTATATCCTCGGGCAGTCATTACGTGTCCCGGCTTCCGACTGGTGGGAGCACGTGGAAGTCGCGATCCAACGAATGGAGGATTTCCGTGAGCGTTTCCTTTCAAAGTACTGGAGCGACGGCATTCAGGATCAAATCCGACGGGAGCTAGAGTTCGGTTACTACCAGGCCGACGGAAACCTCACGCGTAGTGAATACGTATTAAACCTGTATAATGACGTTATAATAATTGGCGCGAGAACCGCGCATCACGCGTAGATAGTGAAGGACGGGGAAATCCACCGAACGCGACGAGAGCCCGTCCTCGCGAGAATAGGTCGATTAACCAGCTAGAATTGACTGAGGATCAGGGAAACGAGTAAGCGTTACATCGACTGCCTCGGAAAATGACTCTCTAATTCAATTAGGTAACAACGCCGGTGTAACGGTTACTCTAAATTCGGGGCCACCTACTGCGATTGAACCCGAAATAAACTCGATTTTCGAATCACCTCGCGATCTCTTGTTAGGGAAGGAATTTAGGGGGGACAGGAGACAGGTAGAGGAGATTAAATGCCCGGAGATTGATGCACTCTTGCAAGGGAGTCCCATAAAAATTCTGATTGATACAGGCAGTAGGATTACATGTGTGTCAGAGCGTTTATTCTTAGAAAATCAGGAGAAATTCAAAAAATGTCCGACGTTTCCAGTGGTAAACATGCATGCCTCAGGATTTACCGGCGAAAAGTCGGCTCGTATTAAGCAACAATTCCGCGGCAGTCTTACCTTTGGGCCGGTATCAGTTGAGTTAGATTTCATAGTAATTCCCAAACTAGTCCGGGATGGAATATTGAGGATAGACACTCAGAAAGTGTTGAGGGCGTTAATTAATGTCAAAAAGGGCACGATGAGTATCCAACCGGAAGGATTACAAGAAAGAGTTGTTCTAAACTTTAAAAAAATTGAGAGGCCGTCGGTTGTAATGAAATCGTAAATGAATATATATGGGCGCGAGAGAATGACATAATACGCAAGGAGGTCACGCCAGATAACGAAGGAGAGGAATCGGTTGAATTAAGCGATGCAGAAATACAAGCTAAAATCGAATCACTCGTCTCGTTATCACAAAATCAAAAAATGCGGTTAAGGGAAGTAATTGTGCAATACAGAGAAGTATTTTAAAAAAACCCCGGATGTTTTAAGAATTTTGAGTATAAACTGAAGTTCAAGGATAACAACTCGTACTTTCATAAATCTTATCCGATGCCGCATAAATTCGTGGATAGTGTAGATCGGGAAATTCAGAGAATGCTGAGACTCGGCATTATTGAAAGATCACAGAGTCCATACATAAATCCGGTAGTTCCCGTCGGAAAAAAGGACATCGGTTCGATTATGTATAGATGGCCGCGAATTAAATGCACGCTTAGAGAATGACCACGACGGCCCGGAGGAAATGAAGGAAATCCTACGGAAGTGCAACAACGTCGGAATCATGTCGAGCCTCGACTTAGCCTCGGTTTAACGTATAAACATACCGTGATGCCCTTTGGTACGAAGTTCAGTACAGCCGCACTAGCACGAGCGTCTGAGTCGATATTAAGCGATATAAAAAGGTTCATAATCAATTTTGTCGATCATTGGCTATGCATTTCCGAGAACTTTGACGACCGCCTTGAACATTTGGATATCCTGTTAGGACGGTGCATGACGGGAGGGATAACAATCAATTTCGGTAAAGTTAACTTCTGCCGTGAAGAAATGAAGTTCTTAGCGCATGTCCTCACCTTGAAGGAAATACGTCCAGACCCGGACAAGGTGGCGTCAATCAAGGCATTTCCCTGCCCACGAAACGTTAAGCAATTAAAGGGTTTCCTCGGTTTGGTGCAATTCTGCGCGAAATTCACGGGCGCGTTATCAAGGGAGATATCACCCTTGCTCGAGCTAGAAAGGAAGGGCGTGAAATGGAAATGGGGTGAGGAACACCAGGTCGCATTTGATCGCGTGAAGGACTTATTTTGCACGGAGGTCTTGCTCTATCATCCGCAAAGGGGACACCCATATCATTTGATGACGGACGCATGCATGGTGTCTTTGGATGCGTTCTTATATCAACGAGACGAAATGGAAGTGAAAAGAATAGTCACCATAGCTAGTCGGACCTTGAAAGGCGCGGAATTAAACTATTTTACAACCCAGTTAAAATTATTAGCCATCGTGTAGGCCTTATTAAAGTTCCAAACTTTCTTGTTAGGCACAAGGGTTTATATCGAGACGGATCACAAGGCATTATGTTATCTATTCAAATGTAAATTTTTAAGTAGTCGCCTTACGCGATGGCGCTTGGCCATACAAGATTATGATTTACAAATAAATTATATTGAGGGTTCACGTAACTACATTGCGGATACCCTCAGTCGCATACCCGGGATCAATGTACAGAACGATGACGAGCGTATGTTAATTGCGGCCCTTCTGACACGTAAACCCGATGTATCGCTACGTAAAGATTTAAAGAATATTCAAGAACTGCAATGTCAAAATGTCAGATTGAGAGGTATAATAAATCAATTGAAAAACGGCACTAACATGGGAAGTTACCGATTATATGGCGAGATACTCACCAAGAAAAGGGGTACGCAAGATAGAATCGTATTAACACCACAGCTAGCCGCGAATTTAATTAAGGAAACCCATGAATTATATGCGCATATAGGAGGATTAAAGTATTACAAAATGATTAGCGAGAATTTCACATGTGTTAAATTGAAGCGCGCAGTTTTCAAGTGTGTGAAAAGTTGCATGACGTGTCAATTAAATAAAGTTTACACCCAACCAAATCGCGCACCCACCAGACTCATCACCCCTAGCAGACCAAACGAATTAATATCAATCGATTTCATAGGACCATTACCCGTATTGAGAGGGGGGGGGGCGACATACATACTGTCAGTGGTTGACGTGTTTACCAAATATGTGCAATTATATACGATACGCCGAGCAGATACACGCACCACAATTAAAAAGGTATTCGATAACTTCATCCCAAACTTTGGAACGCCCGAGTTTATATAAACATATCACGGCATCCAATTCACTGCTAAGGGGTGGATCAATAAGTTAAAGGACAGCCAGATCAAATCCACCTTTTTTTCTACTCGCCACCCCCAAAGTAACATCGTGGAGCGGGTAAACACAGAGATAGGGCGATTTCTAAGAACTCTGGTCTCAGGTGGTCATCAGGCTTGGGCGCGCTGGGTCCCTTTGATACAATCGTGCATTAATGAAATCCACCATGAGATTACAGAGTTCACGCGTCGAGTTACAGTTAAATAAACGACCAGTCAGATTTTGGGAAGGGTAGATACAATTCCCCCCCCCCCCTCGCGACGAAATCCCTTATGCACTAAAGCTCAAATTAGCTTAGTAAGTTACGATATCGACGATCGCGCATTGATAAAATCTAATAGCCTCTCCAATGCAGACCTGCGCATCGCTTCAAAGTTTCTTGCACTATACGAAGGCCCTTATAAAATAATAGCAAAGAAGGGCGACGCCATCTACGTGGTGGGGACAGATAGCAAAAACTTACGAGGTATGTTCAACAAAACCCTGTTGCGACCTTATGCCGTCCAGACAGAAAAGGAGGAGGATACGACGAAGGCTGAAGGTGGAAATCATCCGTCTTCAGCAGCAGATTGCTCGACTGAAGTACGAGCGGGTGATGAAGGAGGTGAGGAGGAAAGTCATTCAACCGTCCCGCCCACCACCGGGAGACCTTCTCCTCATAAATGAAGAGATAGAAATAGAAGGATAAATTAACAAATAAAAGAATTTTCTTATCTTCTCATTTTTTTTCTTCTCTTTCTCTTTTCCTTTTTCTCTCCTTTGAAATGTGAATTTCTTTCGGGAGGACATTGCAACGTTCCCATATGTTGTCCACTACCGGTGAGAAAAAAATTCACATTTCTTCCGGTAATGTGCCATCGGGAGGTGATGTGATCGTAAACACGACCACATCTATTACCTTCCTAATCATTTTGCTGATTTTAAATATTCTCTTTTATATTTTTTTATATACATTGTCACGGGGCGGTTTCTAATCACCAGCTATCAGTTGGTGATTCTAACCGAGGTCTTCCAAGTTACCTTCTAGTGA
>JAWWEQ010049653.1:0-13036 GCA_035583055.1 Torymus tubicola
TGGACTTTTTTCTGTAGAGAAGACAGAGGATTTTTCTTAATAATTTTGTAGGTGTTTTGGTCGCTAAAGATATTTTCCATTTTTTCAATGTATTCATGAGTGTTAATACAAACCGTGACATTACCCTTATCTGCACAAGTAAAAAATATATTAGTATGTTCTTTAATAAAATTTTTTGTAATCTTGACTTTTTTAGAAAACTCTACGTCGTATTTTGAAATAGAATTATTATTATTGTTATGTTTTATAATATTATCAATAATTATATCTCTCACTTCATTACTATAAGCAAAGTCTTTCATCTGTAAGCTGTGTTCAACATTCTTGACTGTGGTAAAAATATTCTGATTTGTAAACTTTGTTTTTAAATTAAAATTACGACCTAGGGACACTACGTCTAAAACATCTTGAGGAATTGATCTTTCAGTTAAATTGATCAACCAATTATTTTTATTACAAAAATTATTTGTTTTGGGCTTTAATTATAGCTTGTTTTTTAAAAATTGAAGTAGCTATAACTTTTTTTAGGGGAGGCGTTAGGGTCTATAACTTTGTAAACTTTCATTTTGGGTGGTTATCTACAACTTCTTAAAGTTTCAAGAAAATTGGTGTTCCGGAACCCTTAGCCTCTCCTTGTTAGTTGTAGTTCAACCTTTCCTAAAGTTTAAGTAGCCTTTTCACCTTCCACTCCAATAATTAACGGTAATGAGTGTTGTCGTGGTATTTTGAATCTGTCAACTATGTCTTGGAAAATGAGTGAGATTTTCGCGCCTGAATCTACCAATATTCTGAATTCATGAGATGTCACCGGTGAGTCGTAGCATGCCAATGCAGTTCCAATAATGTTGAGTAATTTAGTGATGAGAATTGCTGTGTTTCTTAATGATTGCGTCCACATCCTATTGTGTTGATTTTGCCGAGATTTAGGATTGAAATTTGGGAGACGAGTGTTGCCGAGATTTGGGATTGAAATTTGGGAGACGACAGTTCTTTGTGGAGTGTAGTCGGAGACAAGTGAAGTACATCGGCTTTTCCGTTACGAACTGCCGACGTCTTAGTTGATCCAATTTCTTAAAGCTCGGACACGCTACAATTAAGTGAAGTTCACCACAATATGAGTATGGATATTAAGAGATTCTTGACGAGTGAGTAGCTTTAGGATGTTGTGTGATGTTGGAGTCAGTGGGCGCTGGGCTGTTGCAATGTACATTAACCTGGCGCTGACTTGATATTGTTGCCCGAGGTGCGGAAAAAGCAATTGTAGCAACTGCTCATATGTTGGAAAGGTGGTGGAATTGTCCAATGAAGTCTCCCAAGTCTCCCTTGTTGCATGATCCAACAATTTACAGAGTTGGTGAGTCATAGTGCAGTCGTGGACCTCTTCGGCTGACACGATGACATCGATTAAATTTTTTAATTTTGAAAACTCTGTTACTAAAGTACTGAGTGTTGTCGGTGATTTTACCTGAGCTGGAGCAAGCTCGTTGAGTTTGTCCATGAGTTCATATATGAGCGACCTCTGATTTTCAAATCGGTTGATGAGTACAGTCCAGGAAGGTGTGAGTGACTCTTTGGACAATGTGAAACCAGAAATCAAATTGAGTGACAATCCAATGAGTGAACTTCTGAGATAGTGAAGTTTCTCCATATCTATGAGTCCATGTCTCTGAATGATTAAACTGGTGAACATCCCCTTAAATGCAGGCCACTGCAGGTTGAAAGTCGGTAATTTGATTTCTGTCAGTTTTCTTAGTGACTCTGTTTGTCCTTGAATTTTACTGGCTGCCGTGAGTCCTGTTTTCTTATGCTATTTCTGTTCGAGAATACGTAAATGAGTCATCACCTTAATGTAGTATTGGCTCATCTGCTGAAAAACATTGAGCTTCTAGTCGTCGTGGTCTACTAATGCGGTTGTAGTGTGGGCTTCAATGTACATGCGTTCTCTTTTGAACACTTTGTATGTGTCCTCAGACTCTTTCTTCTAACCATAAATTAATGTGTCCAATGCGTTGAGTGAGTGCTCCCTGATGACTGCCTTGAGTGTCAACATGTGCTCCAACCGTGCAAACTGTGACCTGATTTTAACATATACCACCGTTGGTATAGCCGCTGGTGAGGTTGACCTTGAGCGAATCCTCTTATCGGTGAGAGTCGTCTGATTAGTAGCTCCACTTATACCAGGAACGTGCAGCTTCAAGTCTGCCTGATTGATGCCAACATTATTATCAGCACCAGAGTTTATCGTTGAATTTCCCTCAGTGAGTGCGTCATTATACCCACAGTATGTAAAGATCCGGCTCGAAGGACCAAATGTTTGAGAATGCAATAAATATGAGAAATTACATTCTGTGGGCGCCTGAGAAATAACATTGAGAATTTTGTACATAAGTAAATTGATTATTTTAATAATTAATTACATATTAGATAACATGTGATTCAATATAAAATAGTTGTATAATTACAATACTAGAATCGCATAATCATTCGGAGAGTAATAACAATATTGGTTAGAGTTACCACGGTTGAATTTTACAAGTTACAATACTAAATTACAATTGCGTTGAATTAAATAACAGTAGTATTGAATTAACAGCAGAGTTTTCAATATGTACTTTAAACAAGCAACTAACCTTAATAGGTGTATGCACGCGCAAGTTGAGAATGACCGTTGTGTGCGTGAATGATTTGCCAAAAGTTTAGAGTGTATCCTTAGTCCGATGATTATATTAATCTGTGATGATGAACAGTGCGTGAGAATTTTGTTGAAGTAGGTCAATATAATAACAAGGCGGGCACTTTATATTAATTAAACTCTTTATTGTATCTTCTAAATATCCTCTATTATTTTCTATACAATGCGTTGCTGTAGATGTAGCGTGGTGATGCGGTGTAGCTGAGATGCTTCCGTTGAGCGTAGTCGTAAAAGGACGAGTGTACACTCTTCTTCCTTCATCCTATCGAAGTCCTCCCTAGGTTTATGATTCAATAAAAATCTCTTTTTTTGAGTCTCACAAGTGGCTAGGGTAGTACATGTCCAAAACTACAGTGCCCCACACGTGACAGTAAAGCAATTGACTTATTTAGAGATTACGCCACGTACCCCTAAGGCTGTATTAGAGACCCTCTGTAAACCCTAAGGTCAAGAATCTACTTCGACATAAATCGTATAACACCTTTCGATAAGGGAGTGTAGAAAAATCCGCCAATTTGGATGGTAGCCTGTTCCCTTGTCACAATTGCAACTCACCGCTCTTCCTTAGTTTCGTCCGAGGTCATGGCTCTGGCCGGGGTAATTCCGTCATAAGAAATCGCTTCCACATAGCTAGAACCAATTAAAACGCCCATGCACTGCCATAAACCACCCAACCTTTTCCTTAGACTTCCTATTTAAGAGGATATCCGTCAAGCACTCATCAAGGTCCTATAGACTTTAGGGGAGGATATGATGATTACTAATTAAAGCAATTATATAAAATTAACGAATGTTATATTAAGATGGTTCAAATTTTTTCGATCTTCAGTTCTCCGATTTGGAAGTAAATAATTTATTAAGTACATTTTTATCTTATATTCAAATAAATACATTTTTGTAACAGTGTTAGCATAATTTTTGAAAATTAAATAATAACTACTTTAATTGATTTTGCTCTCATTTCAAACAAAATATCTGGCCGACGATAAATCGTAGAAAATATAGATATCACAAGGTGGCGGAAAATGTAAGTGTAAACCATCAGACAGGGAACGCGGTGTATGTACTGGAGCATCCGTTATAAAAATAAGGCATGCGGTGTACAATTAGCCAGTTACCACTTGAAAAACCCTCGAGCAATCCAACACGTTCCAAGCATGTATAATAAAAAAAATAATGAAAAATATTTGTATTTATGATAAATAATATAACTTCAACTAACAAGGAGATAATCCGGTATGCTGATCCTGGATTTGGCTAAATAGTTGGAAGTACTTTTTCTTGATCCCCTGGTCGAAAGTACGTAGTTTCCCACTGTTCGGGCTTTCGCCACGCTTGCTTCTGAGTTGGTAACTAGGCATCTGTAGATTTTGTTAATACAATACTTAGAGGTACTGTCAATATATTTAAAGTCATTAACCTATAGACCGCAGTAACTTTTGATTATCTATAGACGGATAATATAAAAATAAAAAATATAACAATAATAAATATGAAAAAAAAATTATAAAAAAATAATAGATATGATTAAAAAATAATAAATATGAAAACTGCATATTTAATAATCTTCTGAAAATAATTAATAAAAATAATTTACATTTTATTTGATTGAGATTTTGCATGAAAAAATCCATTAGATCCTTCAGATAGAATATCGAAAAATAATCGAAACGTATTTTTTGTTTTTCGAATTTAGCATTTATTAACAAACTTATAGCTAGTTACAATTTAAAACAATAGTGACGTCACAATGGCGCAGTATAGATATACTACAGTATAATATACTATCTATATAGCGTACAATTATGACGTCATCGCACTTTTCATATTGTTATATCTTTGTTAATAAATATTAAATTCAAAAAAGGAAAAATACGTGTCGATTATTTTTCAATATTTTATCTGACGGATATAATGGAATTTAATTTCATTTTTCAAGTGATATCTCAATTCATTTTTTTAAATTATACACACGATGTTTTCGATGCCCGCCCCGACAATTAAAATAAGTGTCTCCCAAAAATCGGAGCAGAAAAGTGAGAAGTCGTGCAAAGCTTAATGTATGCTACTGCGGTGTTACCATTGTCAGTGGCAAAAGATTTGTCGGTGAGAGTAATTATGGAAACGTATTTTCCACCGGGAATTAAGAAAGTACTTTTTTTGTTAAATCAGATCAGTTTCAAGATTTAAGCTATTTTATGTCTAAAATGAATAATTTTTGAGAAAAATCGAATCTCCTGCTTTAGTCATAGCTTTTTAAATATTTCTATCATGTAAATGAACTAACAAGGAGAGTATCTCAGATCCAGATCATGGATTTTTCTCAAACTTTGAGATATGATTTTAGATACCGAAATATGAAGGAAGCCACAGTATTAGATCCCAACACTTCAATAAACTGCAGTTATCAACATGTTCAGCTGTATTTTAAGGAAATACTAAAAAAAGTTCTATCTCTTTTATATTAACCATCTAGTCTAGACAAGTCTAACATAGTATTGTAAACAAATGCAATAAAACTAGAGACCGCTAGCTTCATTTTACTTCTTTTAGAATTAAAAAATATCAACTCCTCATAAAGTTACATTAGTTTAAAGTTAAGCAACAAAATATGCATCAGATACACATGAAATTCAAGCTGTAGGTTTCATCGATTTGTAAGTGGTTTTTAGTTGCTTAATTTTGAACTATCGTAACTTTGGAAAGAGTTGACATTTTTTAATTCTAAAAAAAGTAATGGAAAACTCGCATTCTCTAGTTTTATTGTATTTTTTACAATTATATGTGAGACTTGTCTGGACTAGATTATTAATATAAAATATATAGCACTTTTTTCAGGATTTCCTTAAAATACAGCTGAACATGTTGATAACTTCAGTTTATTGAAGCGTTAGGATCTAATATTGCTTCCTTCATATTTCGGTATCTAGAATCATATCTCAAAGTTTGAAGAAAATCCATGATCTGGATTTGAGATATTCTCCTTGTAAGACTTTTATAAAAGGAGGTAGAGAAAGATTTGATCTAAACTTTATTTCGTTAACTGAATTATTTAAAAGTTATAGATTGTAAAAAACTAATTAAAAATAGTTTAAAATACTACCAGATTATCCTTGAGTAAAGTGAGAAATTTTCAATATTTTTTACACTATTTATGGTGGCCTATATCTTTTTGATAAATCAAACTTTTTCATGAAATAAAGATTTGTTACATTTTTTTTGTAAACTTTCAGTCTACTTACATAACCGAAATATTCAAAGAACTATATTCAAAGAAGGATATCCCATTTCATAAAAAATTTGTTATTTTAGGTATATAGTAACTTGAATTTTGGAACAAAAGACCCATTCATGAAAATTCCGAGATAAGTGTCTCCTTATTTGTCATATAGAATTACCGTCTACAGTTTTCGCAAAATGCAGAATCCACATCTCTGATCATTTCCTTAAAAGAGCCACTTCACATTTTTAACATTTTACAAAATGAAAATTATTTTTAGTTACTTCATAGAAGAATTTACTGAAACATAACAATATTATGAATTATTAGAAATATTAGATTGATGTTTATTGGCAAACGTAGAAGTACTTCATTTATAGATAAGAGACAAAACTACTTACAACGCTGTATTCCGCCCTCCTAGAGAAAGTTTTGTAATAATAAAAATTGAAGTTTTGTTAAAAACATTATAAAAAAATGTTTCAAGGTCTAAGATGAACACTTATTAAACTTATTTAGGATAATTTCAAAACATTATCTTTCCTCATTTGCAGATTCAAGTCAACGTAGTCGTAAAGAAGATGATGACGAGGAGGTGGATTACGAAAATTCGGGGATTTCTAATATTGTAGCTACGCCTGTCCTCCTTGTCATTGTCATTACTGTGGTGCTGTTGCATCATCGACCGCAGCTACGGCCACTTCATCCAGCTTGAGAGTATGATTGGCTTCTGCACCAAAGACGGCGCCACAACGACGACAACCTTAAATTCGTCTCCCACTGCTGCTTCAGCTGTTGCTGCTGCTGATTTGCAACTATGCACTATATTGCCTGGACAAAGAAGACGAAAGTGAAAAGTACAATCGAAGTCATCAGTTATTTATTTACTTTCGAAGTCGTCTCTTTTTGGTCTTACGAGCTCCAGTAAAAATAGTTAATACGATTTTTAAAACTGAGCGCTTGACTCTAATTTAGCATTGATACTAAGATTTTATTCAGTCGAGCTTAAATTTTTTTTATTTGGATAAGATAAACTTAGTTTTTAACGTATAGTATACTAATTTTTTTTATCAATTTTTTTAATTGTTTTAATTAGTTCCAAGATTAGACGTTAAAATGGAAAAATAATGAATACAAAAATTAATAAAATTACAAGTCTACTTTTCTATCAATGAGGAATTTATCAAAGATAAATAAAACGTGCAGTAAATAAAGGATTAATTATTGTACAAATATGTATATATTGTAAGCATATAAGTATCCATGATATAATAATACAATGAAAGCAATATGTCGTTTTTTCTATGAGGTAATTAATCGTTTATTCATTAGAAAAAAAATCCACTGAGTTTAATTTACACTGGTTATTAAAAGAAGTTCTTTTATATGTGTCATTGGGTTAATGAACATTTAAGAATATCATTTCGACATTCATTTATTGAGAAATTGTATATAATAAATCATTTGTACTGTTATCTTTCTTGGAACATTAAAACTGTTTACAGAATAGAAATAACAATAATAAACTACGTTTTGGTTAGTGGTCCAAAAATCTTCTAATTGTTCGTAGAATGGGTAAACTAACTTGTGTTATCACGACTGTGGACAATCGAGTTTTTTTCTATTATTTAATTGATAAAGAAAACAGAACTTTATTAATGGATTTACTTTTTAAGCGCCTGCGAAGCTACAGTTGTTGTATGCTTTTTGCGCCTCAGCACTGGATAAAAGGCTGAAAATTCACACAAATGTACATAATCCAAAGAATAGCAAAGATTTTCTTTGCTATTGAGTAAAATCTCAGTGTTCATGCTCTTGTATAAATTCGAAAAAAATTCAAACGCGCGTACGTGCATGCGCACGGCACGAACGCATTTCAACGTTCACTTGAGGTGAGCTGCGCATCGTGTAATCAGGAAAAAAAAAATAAAACATATTTTTGTGTGATCAAGAGAATTCGTAAATTACAATTTCTATAACAGAAAAAATTCTGTAACAGAGGTGCTAAGATTAGTACGTTCGGGTGTCGATTATTTAATTCAAAGTGACTCTTGAATGAATGATACATTACACATTGCTGCGCATACATAAAAGGTAGATGCTTAAAGACTGAATGTGGAGTATTTAACATAACGTCAGTTTTCGAACGATACCCATACATAAAGAAATTTGTTGGACTATTATTTTCTCTCTGATTTATTTTCTATTGCCAAAAAATAAACTACCTTTATGTTTCTTATTTATTTCAAGACTAAAAGATTAACCAACCGAACCAATAGTTCATATTTACATTTATTTCAGTATAATCTCATAATTTTTAGAACTGTATAATTAGAGGTTCTCACATTTAAGTAACATATATAAAATTATTTTCTATTATATTAATAGAAAACAAATGTTTGAGTCACGACTATATATTACGGTAATTATATATATTTATAATGTGAGTAAAATAGTCAGCTAAAAAAAATATTCGAATTTAGAATTTTTAATGTTTAGTCTCTTTAATTTTTTTGCAAAATTGAGTGAAAACATTCAAATAATTAAGGAATAATGGAAAACTAAAAAAAAGGGCACAGTTTACAATGGAGAAAGATCGATAAAGCTAGAATAATTCTACACGGATATTAAATTTTTTTAATCCTTCAAATAACGCTTCTAATAATTTTTTAATTAGCTTCTTTTTATAAAAACTAACTTTGCACTTCGCTCAGGCGACAAACAGTACATTCGTGTTAGAATCAACTTTTGCACGTGTATCGAACAATATTTTTCGAGATAGGGGATGTAAACGGATACCTTAAAAATTGTAGAATGTGTAAAGTCGCACTTTACGCACACTGCATGGAATAAACTATTACGAGCATTTTAAAATTAAATAATATAACTATTGTGTACGTAAAAGAAACGAGATTTGCAATGAGATTTGAATACAAAAATATAAATGTGAAAATTACTGTCCTAGAAAGCATATACTTTATACATTTAAAAGTTGTGTTTATCGATTTTTTATTATGTTAAAAGTTGAATTAACTAGTATTTGTTTTTTCTAGTAATAAATGTAATAGAATATATACATTTTTATTTTTTTATTTTTATTAAGTGATTCAAGATCTAAAAGTAAGAAAAAACAAAATAAAAGTAAATTTTATAATATGTTTTGTAAAATATTATGTCTAAAAAAGATGATTTAAACTACTTCTTTCAAAACTACCGGGTTCACTCAATTTTGGAAAATATTACCCTTTAAACCAATTTTTCAGTTATAACGTAACAACAAAGAGAAATGTCAATAATAGTCTTAATTAAAACTTGTAACGCATAAAAACTGTCAATTTTAAAATGCTGATAAAAAGTAGCTCGTAATTATTTATCATTCATTGTATATACTTTTGAAAGGTGAAAATTTTAAATAATAGGTTAATATCTATTATTAACAAATTTTACGGCCAAAAAATAATTGTAAAATTAAGTTACTTTAAAAATTATCACTGATGTTTCTGTATCAATTTGTAATATCTTTGCGCCACTTTAAGCGTATTGATGCAAAAGCTATAGACCTGTCATTGACTTTATAAGGTTGACTTAATTATATATATCTAATCCAATGGGAGATACATTGCACATTAGTTTTAATGGCGAAGCTGAATTATAATTTAAAATTACTTCAATTCTATTTTTACTTTTCCAGATGCTTATTTGCACTCCTCGTTTTAAATATATATTTATATCGTGGCTTTAAAGCCTTAACAAGGTCTTTCAATAACATTCTATAACAATTCATTTAATCCAACAATAACTGTTATTTTTTGTGATTTTCATTGACCGCGATTGCTATGTATTTTGCTTTATTAATTAAAATAGTTTCAACATACAAACATTTTTTTCTACTGTTATTTGCAAATTTGCAAAAATTAAGAATAATAAATTTGTTCCGAGTGAAGACTCGTAAATAATTTAATAAAAAGTAACGTGATTTGAGCATGAACCGAGTTTTTCGATTAAAAAATCAGACACTGTTTATTCAGTTATTTTATATTCGCACGTGTACCCACACATTATGAATTGAAAAAAGAAATTTTGTTAAATCAGTTATTTTATTCAGGGGAAATAATAACATATATGATTCTTTCATGCTCCGGCATATGAAACATAATCAAACAAAAGAATTTTGTACGTCAGCTACTTTCTAGCAGCTCTGAAAATATCACGGATTTTCTCATAACTTGCAAGAATATGAGACAATTCGTATAGTTGCCTCTAAATATGAAGTCTGAAGCCTTCGACTCACACGCGCCCGTTGCAAAATAAGCATGAAAAAATGTGGCTTATTGAATCAAATTCGCCTTACAAAATTCGCCGTCGACGCGTCTGCGTGGATTGTACCGAGTTATATCTATGAGATTGTCTCACCCTTTCTATTTCGTGCGCCGACCCTTTTGAAGTGGACTATGGCTCGGGACTAAAACCCTGTTCATTGTCAGTTGGGACGTTGGTGCGCACGCATTACGTAGGGTCGCATAAACAGACCGGGGAATAAATAAATCTGTTCACCCACTGATATCCCTCCAAAGCATTTTTTGTTAACAACTCGGGGGGCATTCTTCTTTCTGATAGTAATTACTGTGTGCCCGACAGCCGGAACGAGACGTCAGTCACATTCAAGAGTAGGGCTGCATATACAGGGCGGTTATTTTCTTTTATTGCGTGCACAAAGGCATCCTTTTAAGCGATCCAACATTATCATGTTAATAATATATTTTTAGTTTCTATGAAAAAAAAGAATGGTATGGTTTAGGGGACTCTATTCTATAAACAAATCAACTAAATACATTGTTTACTTTGAAAAATACTTATGTACTAATTGTAAGAAAAAGTTTAGTCATAGTTTTTGTAATTGTTACAAAATGTCTTTTGTTGTAAAAAAAAAACAAAAAAATTAAAATTCTTCAATCTACATCCCATATTAGAAGCTTGATTTTAAAATATGAATCATCTTGACAAGAAAACGTATACAAAACATTTTAAAAACGGGACACAAATGAATTGATATAACGGTATTTAATATGTGATTTGTAGTTCACTGCATAATTTTAAGCTCTTTAAATATTAAAAACAACGATTATTTTTTCCAATAAAAGTAAGTAAAAGCACTTTTTTGTTCTATTTTTTAAAGTAATGTGAAATACGATATTATTTTAGAGTATCTATATCTTTTGCAACAGCTAATAGAATTACTCCCAAAAAAAGTTACTCATATAAAGCGCCCGATAGACCTATTTCTTTCAAAAATCTAGTTAGGAATTATTAAATTAAATAAAAACCATAATGTCAGTAAGTAGGAATCTGTATGTTCGAATTCTGATCTAGTTTTCAAACCGGTATATCTCATGGAAATATTGATAGAATCTCACTAAAAAATTTCTAAACAAAGTATTGTCATATACAGAGCGTCTGGCAGAGTTGATTTTCCAAATAAACATTCAAATATTAATTTATGAAATAATGTAATTCGGTTCATTTTGGACATCACATTGCCTCAGAAGGTTCGTTTGACTTTCCCTTACTAAATAACATCTTAAGTAAAGATTTTGTTCATAATAAATTGTAGTCACGAATTCATGTCTAATATAGCCTCCCATTGCTGGATTTATAAAACTCGTATACAAATAGATACTTACAATTTTAAAATGATCTCTAGCTATAGTAAGTTAAGGACATAACATTTTGAATCCCGAAACATAAAGTAAAGAGATGTTAGTCAATCGTTAAAGCCGAAATTCTGGACGATTTTTTGCAGTATGATTTTAGTCATGTTTATGTGAGCAAACTTCATAAAACTTTTACTAATGGTATTTATTAAATATTTCTTTTATTAATGATCTATATTTTTATTTCTTGTAGAATATATTTGAATAGTTTTTTTAGGCACGATCGCTTCTCCAGAGAGCCTTATAGTTTCGTCAGGGCGAAAATTGTAACACTACAAATTCCGAAAATGTACAACATAAAAATCATTTCCCACACAAAATGAGTTCATTTTAAGAATTTTTCAAGATGTATGTATGTCTGTACGTATGTATGTAATGAAGTAACCCGAATATCTCACCGAAAAATTGACGGATCTCGCTGATTTTTTAATCATATGTTAGTCTAATTGCAAGTAACATATGATCCTATATTAAGCGAGATCGGTGAGAAATTAAAAAAACGCTAAAGCTTTTAAAAATGTGAAAAAAAAGATTTTTCAACATAGTACAAAATGAAATTAAAATTCTAAAACCACAAATGCATCTGGTAAAACTAATAAAATGCATCTTTTTCACATTAAACATTTTTTTCTACGAACAATATTTGGCAATGAAATCGCAAAAAAACCGCTTAAAAGATAAAAAAATAGTCGTTTTTTCGCTATTACTTTGCAGGATTTGACTTTACACGAAAACGTTAAATGTAAAAGTTATAGATAATATTAAAATACAACATTCTCCTGTTGAACATTTTTTTCTGCAATAATTCCCTGATGAGTTAAACCCAAAAAAAAAACTATTTTTAACGCCTAAATGTACATAAAATGGACAATTTTCGGCTATAATTTAACGGCATTTAATTTCACGCTAAAATATTAAATACAAAAGTTGTAGATAATATTAAAACAAATCTTTTTCCTATATAATATTTTTATATAAAATCAATTTCTAACGAATTAGACCTATTAGAACGATTTTAAACGCCTAAATATACGTAAAATGGACAATTTTCGGCTACAATTTAACAGGATTAAATTACATGCTAAAATTTTACATAGAAAAGTTAAAGATAATATTCAAACAAAACTTTTTCCACTTAAGGGGGGAGGACACCTTTAAATTTTTCGCAGTAAAATCATCTGTAACAAACAAATTTAAATTATTAATAAAATATTGAGGTAATATACGAAATGTAAATTAAATTTATGACAAAATAAGATAAAAATGGGAGTCCTTGATCTACACTGTCCCGATATATGAACATTTCAAAATTTAAGCTTTGGCGTAAACTACAGGTTCACAGAGTTGATGGATTTTAGTCCAGTTCGGCTTAAATTGTTGGTATTTTATGTAGTTTAGGGCTGAAGAGTTGTA
>JAWWEQ010049654.1:0-13036 GCA_035583055.1 Torymus tubicola
ATTTAGGTGATTTTAAAAGAAAAAAAAATTTTGACCTCTCGATTCACCTGAGAACTGCCCATATATATATATATATCGAAGAATGCGTTATGCATATGAAGCCGCCTTTTTCTACAATTTTCATCGCATTTTAAGTTTTTTTCCGATTTTTATTTGCTGATTCCATTTTTTGTACGTATAAAGAATATGGTTGATTGTTAAATGATATTTTCACAAGCTTCTTTTGTAGATCTCAAAAAAGAAATAAAAGAGTCAAGAAAAAACCGTGATGATAGGCAATGAAATAAAATAATGAGTTTCCTGACTAAACTTATCCCCGCATTTATATTATTTGAAATAAGATTTAATAATCAAATGATTTTTAGAGCGCTTTTGATTAGAACCATTTTTTCATTGTTTTCCTCTATATGTATAATTATAAGCGCCTTAGCTCTTATACAAATTCTATTGTATTTTCGTTCTAGCATTTTAGTACGTGATGTTTTAATTACCTGCTTTGTAAATTTTGATGCATTTCAGTTATTTTTTGTAAATATTCCTTCCAAAATATTTTATAGAATAATACTAGTCAGAGTTAAATACGAATTTCACATACTCCCACACACATGCATGCCGCAAAGCATATATCCCTCTATTCTAGAACTTTGTATTAGGGTACCAACAGTTAGATGCAGTCGTCTTTAGTGTAAGCAAGCTGAGAGTATGGGTATGTAACATGCATGCCACGTGCGTATTAATTTGGATATTCAACAGTTATTTTAATTTATTTGGGCTTACTGTATATTAATTTTCTTGATCAAAAGTCAATAGTGTAAAAAAATAATATTTTGTATTGGTTAAAAAAATTAAATTATATAGCATTAAGTATTTCTTTCACATTATAATAATATTACTTTCATCGTGAATGTGGTAGTAAAAAAATTTTATCTTTTTACTTTTTAATTGATTAGATCTGCAATGGTGACATAAAAATGGTATTCTATTTCTTACGATAACATAGAATTTTTCTATATTTCAAACCCAAGAGCTCACAAGCTCAGATGCGAACTTGCCTCGTTCTATGCTGATCTCAACTTTTCTTTCAAAAAATAAGACAAATGAAAAGGTTATCAGACTTCCCTACGTCACGGCTCTCTAACCAGTCTTGTTCTCCTTTCCTCTGTATTTCCACTTTTCTTGCCCGCTCTCTTCTTCTCGCTCTACCCTGATCCTTCAGAAGAGACAGACGATGCGGGCTTGAACTTCAAATGAAACGACAACATTATTTTATGATAATTTCCGCGAATTAAGCGGTCCGCAACCGCTTGAAATGAGCTTTGTCGGTTAAGTACAGGAAAAGAGAGACAAACACGCGAGTGCGCGGGCGGAAAACGACGAAACTAGATCATAAAATGTGCTCTCCCTCTCTCTCTCTCTCTCTGTCTTTTCCTCTACTCTTTTCGAGACCCAAAGGCGAAGTCTTCTCTTTTGTTGCTTTAAACCATCTCGAACGTAGTTTAATATTACTTTTAATTAAGTTATTATCGTATAATGGAATTTTCTTGTTCGCGTTCGTATCGTTTTCAGCCTCGAGAGCCGCCAGTGGGTGCACAGTGTCTTCGCATTTAAAAACTGCACTAATACAGTTTTCATTTAATTCCTGGCTTTTTCTGTGGCTTGAAAAGCAACATTTGAACAAAAAAAAAATTGAACACAAACACTAAGGAAAAGAACCATTGCATGATTCGATAAATGTCCAAATTAACTTTTCTTATGATTTCGAACCAGAATTAATACAATGAAGAGTAAAGAAACCTCTTCTGTATCTCTATGAATTTTGTAAATTGTCTTTGTTCTTTTCCCTTATTTATGCAACCTTTGTAGAATTTTTTAATTATCCGTTAGTTGTTAACATTGAAATTCATAATTAATATTTAAATAATATGTCGACAGCTTTTACCCCACCCACTTTCCTTTGAAAGAAAATAATGTGAGCTTTCATTGTGTTAGTAATTAAATAAAAATTAGCAATGTTATTTAATTAAGTTTACTCGCAAATAATGTAAAATTGTGTATTGTATAACAAGCATTCTATTTGCTTCTGCGAGAACTCATAAATGTGCATTTTCCAGCAATCTCATCTTTATTATGGAAAAATTTTTAACTCAACGTGTCCATGTTTTATAATTATTCCGTTATCGACGGATAAATTAATGATGCAAGTCGATACCGCATTTTCTTCTCTGTTCTTGTTGCTATTGTCGAATTCATTTTCCATTAACTAATCGACCAACAACGACGTCTATTTTAATTAGCGCATCCTCGCTGCGTTTCCATCTTTTTCAGTTTCGGCCTTCCTTTTGTATACTACATCTAGTAATTCGTTTCTTTTTCGAGCGCACTCTCACGGTCTTTAAGTTTCTTTTAATTACAGTCATTTTTTTTGTTTGAATGCCGAACATTGGAACGTAATTTCTTTGTCAAATAAGTTGTATAAATTGTAGAATTAAATAACCTATTTTTAATATGAAAGTAGTAAAATAAAAATAGTCTGCAAAGTCATGTATAGTTGATAGCAGTGTCTTAATATTGGGAAAACTTAATTTACATTTCCTGTAAATGTGATTAAAACAACCAAAGTTATCCATTGGGATTATCTGAACAACGGTATTAGAATGTAACAATGTAGATACAATTATTTATAAATGCGTTACAAATAATTTTTGATTATCTATAAATAGTATCTACACATGCATTTCAGAAATTGATATATAATCCAAGATAAATTAAAGTAATCGATGTGAAATGGATTTAAGATTATCCATTCAATTCACATTGACTTATTTCGTTTTTCTGTTTTCGCATTTATTTTATATTACAAGCAATTTCTTTTGACAGTTCAAGCAAAAATCTCAATTTTGTCAATCCACAACGTTTTGATGAGGACTATTGCAGACACACAAGTAAGAATTATGCAACACATGTATATAACATGGGGTTCGACTGTAGGCATCTGATTAAAAAATACTTAGCTGCTGTAAAATTAAAATATCAAAATTTAATAATTTCATATGCGGTAAAGTTTATATCCTTGAGTATCATTATTGTTTACGAATTTGGGAACGCCATCTAGCGACTGAAATTGCAATAAATTCTCTAAACTTTACTGCGGTAAAAAATCGACAATAGCATTGGCAATGCTCGTTAATCTTCGCACATTTGAACAAGGCTGCAATTACACTTACCCCATCGCCGAAATCGCCCGAAGCGCGCAATAATTCAAAACGAAATTACCATTTTACGAGGCAATCTAAAGAGCGAGCAAGAGACGCGAATAAAATAGAAGGGAGAAAAGAAGGTCGCCTCGTGCAACGCTATCGCGGGCTCAGCTCTTGTGAATCACCGCGAAACGAGCCATTACACTGATGCTCTTTTGCCGGCGCCAACGAAATCGCGCGAAAGAGAAACTCTTGGATGTAATGCTGCCCTCAAAATAATCGGAGGGTATTTAAAAGGCTAAAGAATGCGCCATATTTCCTTGATTTCATGAACATTTCAAGCACGTAACTCTTAGTATCAGTAAACGATACTAATGTATTCTTCATCCTATATTATATATGTATATATTTTTTTATTTGCATTTATTTTTAAATTGGAATTGAACCCATATGTAGTAATAAACAATTTTATATTTAATAAAAGAATTGTTGAAACTTACAGCTTGAATTAGTGAAGCATTCATTATATTATATTGAAACAAATTGATTTTTAGGCTAAAATATAATTGTTTATTCTCAAGAATACTATAATAAACTATCGGAATCAATTTTTACTAATAAATTAAATTTTCTATTTACTCTTTAGACCGCACTCTTGAGATTTCCCCAATCCAACGTTTTTTCCATCGACCAATGTCACTCGGGCGAAAGCCAATACGCGATACAGGTGCGAATAATGATGCTTTTGCTCTCGGTCGTGGCAGTTGCGCGCCCCCAAGCGCGTAAGAGCCGGATAGGCGGCGCCAGTGATAGTTGCGCAGGTGCGCGAAAGACCGGCGTACGACATTGTAACCCGCGCGTAATAGATCGCGTGTACCTAACTACGGGGGCGCGCCGTATACGCGGTATTCCGGAGGCGAATAGCGTGCGCAATTTGCGCGCCTCTAACTGCTGCACGTAGGGGCTTTCGGGATTTTTTAGAGCCAATAGGCATTCGGTGGGCAGAGGGCCGAGAAAGAGTCACGGAGCACGCAAATGGCATGGTTTCATCTCGGAAAATGAAGGGAGTCAAGTATCTAAATTTTGATTTATCCAATGCTACTACGTGCAGAACGTGACTACGCTTACGAGATAATGATTTCTTTTGATTCTAAAAACAAATGAGACTATAAAATAGCTAAATTTATGAATAAATAAATTAATAGAAAATTTGGATTGTATTCTATTTATAAACGTATATATTTGGTTAGATAACCGACAATTAAATGAAGAAACATTAAAAATTTGGAAGATTAATTTATTTTTAAAAATAGACGCGATGACTGTTAATAAAAAACATTCGAAAATTAATCTGGAATTGGTTCTTTGTTTAAAATAAAAAATTTCTGGCGTAATTAAAACTTTTTTCATAATTACGTCAAAATATTTTTATAGATAAATTTAACTGTCTATGTTATAATATAATGAGTATTCAAAGGTTCTATATTCCAAAGAAAAATATATATTGATAATAAAAGCGACAACGTAAAAACGAAATACGCAATTTGTTTTCTTTGAAATAAATATGCAATTTTTAAAACATTCCATTTTTATCCATGAATTTTGAATAGGCATATGTTTTTATGTCGTAAATTGTGAAATATTTTTCTTGAATTTCAATTAAAAAAAATAATGCCCTAGACAAATTCTTTTTCAGTATATCGTCGCAACAGAACTTTCTGCAGTGCATCGCTAAGGCGGAACCTTTTCTCTTCATCCTAAGGAATATAGTGAACAATGTAAATAATGTCATAGAAACATATTTGCTCCTTTTAAAATGCGAGTTAACTCATTTTTTTTTATCGAAATGTGAATACTCTTAATATTTTCATGTGATCAACCACTTTCGCCGTTTTTAAATCCAGATAACATTTCACGCACGCGTGCCACTCGCAGAGGAGCAGCATGACAAAAGCTCTAACCTCGCCCACTCGACAACGCAATTAAAGATAGTCATACCCAGATCTCCAGCTTGTACCAATACGACGTATGAGCATACCTACATGCGCTCGACCAAGTGCGTTACGAGCAGGGCAAATCGCGATCGCGCCTCCACTCACGCGTTCCTATCGCCCTCAGACCTTCGACTCTTCGGCCTTTGCGCTGCGAAACGGCTTATCGAATCCCTATATAGCAATCGCGCACAATGCATTGCGCTCCGCAAAAAAAAAGAAAAAATAACAGCGGGAGAATAGAAGCGAGAGGGAATTGGTTATCGCGCAGTTCGCGCTCGTGCATCGATACAACACGATGGGGGCATACGGGCGCGATGCTTTCGTCCGTCGGGGCGTAAAACTTGACGCGCTCGCATCATCCCCTATGCGGTGGTAGCGCGGAAAAATCTACGGCCGCGAAGGTTAATTGGAGCGTCTGTTTAATTTCACTGAGGTGTGTATATGTGTTGGTCGTCCGCCAGATGAATGTTTGAACGCGCATGCGTGGTTGAGCACTAAAGCGAAGCGTTGATTATGTCAGATTAATTTTAAAGATTAACTTTTTGACATTTTATTATTGCCACTATTGAAGATAGAACGCATTGAATTTAAAAAATCTTTTTTTATATTGAACTTCTTCTTATATTGTAGTATTATTAATAAAAATATTAAAAAAAGTTATTAAAATCAGTTTAGGGTAGACCGGGGCAAACCCGTATACTGGGATAAAACCGGAATTGTCAATTTCATAGGTTAATACTAGTGCCATCTACATTAGACATGTAGTACCTCTTTAAGAATGTCCCTAATATCATTTCGCATACAACAGCTATGTTAACAATAGCTTACTGTTGACTTCAGGCGAAGTCAAATATTTCTTAACTAGCGAGTGTTTATCGCAACAGTCATTGTGTCTCTGATTTTCCTGAGGGCAACATATCCTTTCGGTAAGTACATAGCCTTATAATATTTGTTACAACCCATAGGTACGCGTTGTTCTGGCTCTTAATATTATTTTCAATTGTAAAAAATTAATAATTATTTTTTTTGTTATCTTTGGGGTAAAACCGGATACTTTAATATGGGGTAAAACGGAATAGTTTATTTCCTATTTTTTTCAATATAATCATTAAATAAGTTTTAATATACATAAAATAATACATAATAAATATTTAGCGTCTTGTTCATACAACATATATGTGAATTTTGTTGTTTTGTTTTTGGTATAGAAATGCGCAAGTATATTAGAAAATCTGCTCGGCAAAGTTGGCCTGAAGGAGACATTGCTTCGGCTATTGCCGATGTTCTAAATTAAAAGCAGGAATTGAAGATGGCGTGCAACCTGTATAATGTGACCATGACATCAACTTTAGCAAATAGAGTAAGAAGAGCTAATGAAAATAAGAAAAAACATAACAAAACGAATGAGCAGGAAGATTATGACGACGGAAAATCTATTTTTTCCCAAAATTTATACTCAGAATCCACTGAAGACTGGGTATAGTGCATGATTTGCAATCAGTGGACTTATAAGTCGTGTAGTGATTTAGATCTAGGAAAATTTACTTGTAATTATTGTAAATAAAAATTTAATGACAGAAAGTATATTTGCTTTACTGTAAAAGTACTAAAAATTATTATTTATTTAAAATTATTAATTAACTTATATGTAAAATCTATTTATTTTTATTAAACAAAATGAAATGTTAACTTATAAACAATATTGTTAATAAATAATTTTTTCATTAAACAATATTTTTACATGTTTACATTATTTCTAGTATATCGAATACCGGTTAAAATTCATTTTGGAAAAGATAATAAAAGTATCCGATTTTACCCCGATAATTTTTTTTATGGGGTAAAACCGGATACTTTCGTAAATTATTAATATTATTTTTTACAAATAATTTTCTGGCTAATTAAATCGATTTTCAGGTAGACGAAAGCAAACTAAAAACAACTCTATTGTTAAATATCGTTATTATTTGTTAATTTTTTTTTAAATTACCAATTTGCAGAAAGTATACGGTTTTACCCCAGTCTCCCCTATATCTAAGTTCAAGATAATTTAAAATCATTATAATTTTGATCTTTAAGAAAATATTGCTTAATTATGTAAAATATTCTAGTTCCTAATTTAAACTTTCAAATTTACGACCTGCCACGTAAGAGAATTGGAATACTTCCAATTCAAGTCTAATGTTAATTAGTCATACGCGCATTTCATTCATACTGTAGAACTCCCTCAAAATTTTACTACTATAGACTTTCTTATAACATTCATTACTATAATTTGGTTTAATAGTCTAATCACATAAATGGAATAAATCAATAGTTTTTCATTTAATATTAAATAGGTATTTAATTTCAAACGTAACTAGGCTTCTTTTCATTATCATGTACATCACTCGACCAATATTATGAACGTATTGCAACAACGGTATCTCATATATAATTTCAGCAATTCACGAACATAATCTACGTATACAGGCGTCAGAGTACCGCCCAGTAAAGACTAAACCATTAAGAATAAAGCCTGAACCGGACACCTGTGCATCAGCTTGCCAACCGTTTTCCTCCCATATTCACAATTACTCGCTCGGTCAATACAGAACACATCCTCGAAGAGCCCAAGAACAGGGGCCGCTCTATATTCAAAAGTACACGCAGTCTCTCTCTCTCTCTCTCTCTGCCCAGCGTCACAATACCGCGCGCATAAATTCCGCGCGCATTTCCATTAAACGTGCCGAGACACGACTCGGCAATATAGTCCTCGAAAAGCTCGCGCGTGCATATATATATATATATATATACACACATATATGAGGCCGACATTCGTCCGAGTAATCCATCTCACGATTATGATCGACTTCCAACGCTCGCGCGTAAACGTCCGGAATCGAATGTGCGCAGGCGCGCGATCGCCGCTAAGATTACGGCGCGCGTCGTGGCAGAGTGCCACGATCTATTATCGTCGAGACGACGTCGTTAAAGCTCTCGCTAGGAGCTGCGTAGTAGTGTACTGTATACTATGGCTGCCAGTAGCGCAAGCGGTACGCTGCCTTGACGGATGAAAGGGATGCGCCAGAGAGACAATGGGAGGGAAAGAGGCCGGTCCAACGTATTAATTTGAGCGCTCGCATTGCGTACTCCGTGTACGTTACGACTATACATACCAGGCGCATGTTGCGCACAATATTTTTCTCGCTCGCGTGCTCGACGCGGTGTGCAACTCGCGCGCGTGCACATTGCTTCGATTCCGGGCTAATGCACCACAGTCGAATGGCGGCGGGGAAAATGTTTACCCTTTTGAAATTCCCGAGGCGTTGAAGGTTATTTTTGAAATTTATGACGCGCGCCGGCTCAATTTGCTGCGTGACTGTATTTAAAATGTATACGTGTATATATATATATATATATACGGATGTGCGCGGTGCTTTTTAATTGAGTATTGATTTTTCCTTTTTCATCGTCATTATGGAAACATTATTTTGAAAGCTCTTTCGGGACGAACTAATGAGGTTGTATGCCACGGTTGGAAGATCGATGAATGATTTGATTTATCATCGGGGATAATACAGAGTTTCATACGGTTGATTGTGCACTTTTTTCGATGAATACAAATGGACATGCGAAACTGATTTCATTCAATGCTTTTTTTTGGTTTTAAATCTTTTCCTGGATTTTCTGGTTTTTACATCTGACGAGAGATATTATTAAAAAAAGCTTTCATTTTATGTGGCACTTTTGACTGATGATCATATTGAAATATGTTCAATACATTTGCAATCATACATGTTTTACAATGTCAAAGGTTGTATTATCGCTTGGGATTGCTATGTGCTATTTTTACTATAGCAATAAAAATAATAATCGATACATTCGTTATTTTAATTTTCTTATTTATAAATTTGAAACTGTTGTTTTAAGAAATATTATCAAAATAATCTACTACTTAAAAAAATACTTAGTAGTAAGAAATTACAATTTCATAACGACGATTTCTTGTTATAATAATACATTTCTATACAGCGAAAATAATCAAAATTATCACAAATTTTGATGAGTGGTAAAATGTATAAAGATACGATAAAAGAGGTAATATTTTCACACATCAAGAGTATATTAAGAAGTCTGTAGTTGCTTATATTAGACGATTGATAAACTCAATTTTATTATCCACGCTCTATCATCCTCAGTAAATGCATAGATCTACACCTTATTTATGCAAGCACAACATTGCCTTATGCACGATTCAATTAATAAATAATTTAAACATAGAAACGTGCTATAGCATACTTTTTTGACCAACGACCTCTGTTAACCCATACGCAGACACGTAAAGCGAAGCGCAGCCTACACTCTACTTACTTTTGAATAATTTCATATCGGCTTTCGTTTGTCCAACTATAAATAATACACACAGGCATATATAGCACGAGGCAGAGAAAGCATTTGTACACACGGCCGACTAGATACAACCGTGGGTGCACGGCGCTAATCAGCGGAACGCTAGCAAAGCCGAGTGCACAGCACAGCAACGCACATTCCATTCGAGTCTGCATTAGGATTTCGTAATTACCGTGCGTCTGTGGAGGTGAAGCAAGGGGAGGCTTGCAGAGCGATCGTCTGAGCGTGTGGGCGTGTGTAAAGCTATTGCAGAGCAGATAAGCGACTTCGGTAAGAGACCAACGGCTTCAATTAAACCGAGTCGCTGAACTGCCCGATAGAACTAGGCTGCGGCTCTCTGGCTTTCCGCTGCTATATAGAGTCGGAATATTCTATGGACTCGCGAGTGTATGCGTGTGATGCCGTCTTTCTAAACCAGCGGATGCAGTTACAGTGAGACAGTGTACGCGGTGAGAGAAGTTTTACAAGCGTTGAGAACTGTGTGCAGTTGGTGTAGGTGTGGGTGGATCTTTGCTGGACAATGTTTCTATTAGCGCTAAAGCCCCTTCTTCATAGTAGCGAGTAAAAATCGCTTAACCCGTCATTTTTGTCAAGAAAAAATAATTTTGAAACTCAAATGCTGAATATTGTTAAATTGTAGTGACGGTCATATCAAATGAATTTGAATAAATGAAAAAATGGAATGGGTTGCATCTATGCATTAATAAGCAGTCATAAACTTTTCAATATGTTTTCAACTGTTGAGCTGGCGCTTTTATTATGCATTTGTGCTTCTTATACCCGCCCTACATCCTCATTTAACTGGAATCAACTTATTATATACTATCGTGGTTTTACAGTTTCATTAATTATTGTGTGTATTTAACGTATTTTCATACTAAAAGGAGTTAATACACTTTGATTAGTATAAATAATGTCTAACGTAAATTAGAAAATTGAATAATTCAATTAACGTATTGTTATTTAAGTATATTTATTTAAGCAACTATTATGCTTTAATGTTTAATGTTATGAAATAAACGAATAATACCATAATTTCTTAATGTTATTTAACATTACAATTCATTCAGTATGTAAAACAAATAATATATGAATGGCGCTATGTATACGTTATAATAGCTTTAATCGTTGGAAATTCTATATTTATGATTACTATATCCTGAGAGATTGCGGGTATATATAATAGACATTAGGCGCACGCGTGCTGTTAACAGTCATGACTTAAACATAAACAGGCTAGCTGCAGGGCAAGCACGCACTTGCTCGAATATAGTCACTGATTCCTGAAAGAGCTCATCTTGAAACCCTCCGGCACACGGATTTATTATGCTTCGAATGATTTTGTTAGGTATTATTATTTCCAGTTACAATAATATTTAGTTTGAAACAATATGCTTTGTTATAGAATTATTTCCATAAATATTTGAGAAATTTTCATAGAAAATGACGACAGTGATCGTATGAAATACATAAATATTGTTTACATTTGATTTTATCCTTTGAGTTGAGTTAATGTACAAAATTGACCTTTATGTATAGATAAAACGTTTTAATATTTGTAGATATTAACTAGTTTAATAATGTTTGATGACTAAATACTCTATTTATTAAAGCGTTATTTTATAATTTTATTCAGTAATAAAGTTTATCTAAACATTCCTAACGGAGGTTAGTCGATTCAAGACCTATTTTTCTGATCACAGCGCAAAGCCAGCGAACCGTTAAACGTAAACAGAAGACTTGTTTTCGTTAAAAACCGCTGCTCTCTGTCAAATTTACATATTAACTCAATAAACCCGGAGGCTTTCGAAAATTAATTAAACATTGCCCAAATAGAAACAATAGACGTACAATACCTGCGCCTGCATATACTTACACACACGCACTCTCCCCCTCTCTCTCTCTCTCTCTATCTCTCTCGGTCTGTCGACAACAGTCGCCTCCGGACCGATAACCCCGAGAAGCTTCGAAGCGCGCGTGGATACGGGGGCGAGCCGAGGATGCATCGGTGAATGCGTTTTCGAAATGGCCTCGCGCGCGCGTATAATCGAGCGTGAATCTCGCGGGGCATCATTATGATTTTGGGAGGCGCGCTTGGACACATGAATGCCCTGGTAATTGCCGCGACGCACGCGCGCCTCTTTCCCTCGCGGGCAAACTCTCTCTATCTCTCTGCAGTGACGTTGCGACGACAGTATGCCTTTCTCCGGTCCGTTGCAGGACTGTTGGCTGACCCTGCGCCTTGTAGCTTTCATCGCTTCTGACCGAATTGACTACGAATTGTATACGAGCTGGTTGTGTATGTGTTATGTATGTGAGTAAAGGTGAACGTTCATGATGTACGAGGAGGTCATGTTGTGGGTTGTTGTAAGAAAAATTATTGGGTCTTTGGAAATGTATGGATAGAAATAGATTACATGAAAAATAAATTTTCACATTTTAAGAAGAGCATATCTGTGGCTCCAAAGCATAACCACATAAGTACACTTTTTTTTGAAAATCGAGAAAACCTCAAATTTTCTATTTTCAATAGGTCTTTTTCATTTGAGACTATCAGTAATAATAAAAACTGCAGCCCTAAAACTACGATATACTCATAATGTAACCACATAAGTCCATTTTTTAGATTTTATAAATGTCCATCATTTTCTTGGTTTATCGTAGTTGTAACTTATTTGAGCTACTCTAATTAAATAAGTGATGGATATTATGTATTTGCCGATTTATTTGAAAAATTCCTATATATTTTCAAGTTAGAAACATTTTAAAATTTTACAATATTAGACTGCGATCATCTGCGCTGGTTAACATGTGCATTATGTCAAATAATCGTAAATTCAATAGAAATGTTACAAAAATAAGATTTGTCTTCATCAAGTAATAAGAATTCGTTAAACAATTGTCAATTTTGTGACTTATTGCTCCGATTCATAATTAAATTAAAGAATATATGCTCCAAAATCAACGAGAACGGTACTAGTAGATAAGCCGACCGTTCCCGACATAACGACATCTGTTTTTATACCATTCTAACCTTACAATCGCAACTTTATAATTTTTCGATGCCTGTGTATAAAATACTGTTCGAAACTAATGCGTCAGACTATTATTCAGTTCATGTAACTTTTTGCATGGGCAAAGCTAGTAAATAAACATCTCCCGCATCTGTGTCGAAAAAAACTAATAGTTTATTTATTTCATACTAAAATGGATCATAATTTTAAATAAAAATTGTTTGCTAAAACATCGCTAAATCTTCGCAGAAAGTACAGACGTGAAAAACGCATATCTTCCATTATTTTATCATAATTGTAGATAGAAAAGTTTAAAATTCATACATCATATAATTACCAACAATATATTTGTGGCTCCGAGACATAACGACATAAGTCCACTTTTCAAGTTTCCGAGAAAAACGGGTTTTAATGTTCAAACTTATATGTAAGATCAGAA
>JAWWEQ010049655.1:0-13032 GCA_035583055.1 Torymus tubicola
TTCGAAATATCTTACATAGACTTTTTTTCTTGCAATTTTTCGTAGAATTTAACTATATTTTTTTCGGGCCTGTATACTGTTACGAAGCGATTTAGGTGGTTTTAAAAGAAAAAAAAATGTTGACCTATCGATTCACCTGAGAACTGCCCAAATATATATTGCAATATATATTTATAACAGCTGACAAGAGGGCTTCTGAAAACACATGTGTTTGAGTGCACTCCTATCACGTCAAGCCATGTGTAATATAAAAATTCAGAAAACGTACTTGGTTAATTGAGTTTCGGTTTCTATACATGTGCGTCTCCTACAATCGAGTGGAAGGGTTTGGCAACGGCGTTACAGTATAGAACAACTCGCACTACTGTGATTCTCATCCCTCTTCTGCGCTTTCTCATGATGTCGCGAGCTAGTACCGACGGTAAGGCGCAAGGTATCTAGATGCAACTAGGAGTACAATGCATGACGTGTTTCGCCAGGTCCGTTGAGGTAGTTTTTAAGGGTGAAGAGTGAATTGGATGTTAGTTTTGGTAGTTTTCCTAAAGGAGTCGGATCGAGAATAGAAATCTTGGGGTTCGTCCGTTACGATCACGTTCCTAGGAGTTTTGAACGCTAGGGATTGGCTGTCCTGCGTCGCAGGCAACCTCTCGCTAAGTTTCGCGTGCTCGCGATGATCTAGCAAACGGTTATCCTAGCAGTCGAGTGTTCTCTGTCCCGTGTGCTTCGTCTGCAATTCCTCGTTTCCTAGTGTCGAGTGCTCTCGTTCACTAGGGATAAAAATTGCTCTAAAATCTTCTATCTATCTTTCCCATGCCTCTGATGCTCTCGATGGAAGGAAAAATTATAGACTGATGACGCTAGTTAGGACGCTCTGAACCATGTGTGCTCACGCAGACCAGTAGATTCGGTTCTCCTGATAATAACTTTTCTCCGATAACGTACAACCTCGACAATAAGATTTTTACTATGGCATGCGAGTCGAGTCTTAGTTAGTTGTATGGTTTATGATAGGAGTCAGGAAGCGGATGATTAAGTGTAGCGGAATTTAACCTGGAGAATATATGAATTATACGGAATGGATATACGAAATTACGGTATCTTAGTCAAATTTCACTTGTCTGCTCATAAGTGATCGGTAATTTTAGTTCTTGAAAAGGAAATTGGTAGAGGATCGGAGATCAGAAAAATCTGCCTTTTATCACGTGTGCGCCGCCTTAAATAGTTTGAAATTGTTACGCAATACTGTCGAAGTCGGAACGGAAAAGTGGGTCTTAATGTCGCGGGCTGAACGCGCGCATACACCAAAATCGTAGGTGAAGCTAATGCTCGTACCTAGCCTGACCAGGCGTAGTGGAGTAAATTGAGTATTATAGCAACGAGATTTGGCAGCCGCTTTGTTGCAAATTCCATAAAGTAAAATTTAATTTTCTGAAAATTTTTAGGTATAAGACTTTCTTAAATTGATTTCAATACCGAATAATATCGGTATTTTTTTTTTATTTTGCAGGAATACCAGCGAGTTCCGGGTATCATTCAAGCGAGGGCAGTGATACCAAACATAAAGGTACATGTATACATAATCTTTTTTTCCTAATTATTACAGAACATTTTGTTGGATCAATAGTTTTGTGAGAGGAAATTTTGAAACTAAACAGTTTCAGAATCTAAATATAGAAGCAAATCTTCTCTTTTTACAAATTACAATACTAATTGAAAATATTTTTCGGGGAAAGTACTTTTATTATGAGCAGATGAAAAATTTGAATTTTTAGTATCATTTAAAGTAAAAAAATAAAAACTAAGTTGTTAGGAAAATTGTTCTATAATATATCAGAGAGCTGCTGCAATCTGCATTAATGATATTTTTTTCATATAAATATGCGTTCAAATTTATTATATTTTACCAAATCCATTTTAAAGCAAACGTGTAGAATGTGGTTAAATTGCTCATTACTGTAAAACTGAAGTATGACCAGTTCTTCTTGGAATTTAGGTATGTTATTTCTCTCCAAAAATGGTTTGATACATGTATTATATTTTTTTTAATTTTATTGAAATTACATACATGTAGCTATAATCAAAAATTTTAAGTACAAAATTGTGAAGTTTTGAATTGCTGAGCTTCGATGAATTCTTAAAGCTTCTGAAAAAATAATATATTATTTCATAACATTTTGCAACCATTTATATGTATGTATGTGGGTATATAACTTTGTAATTCTTTCAATTTTTAACCAATTGTTTCCGGACAATGTTTAAAATTTTTCAAAATTAAAAAAAAATAATAATGTCATTTTTTGGTTATTTTTTAACATCGATTTCTCACTTCTTGAGAAACTATTTTTTCTTTTTTTTTAATTATAGCATTAAGATATTTACATTAGATAAATATAATATGTGAAAGACTATAAAAATACCTATATTTAAAAAAAAGCACACTGAAATTGGCTTGCAGGGTGAATCTTGGATATGTTTTAGCTGAATTTTTAGGCAAAAAGATTAGTTCGTAATTTTGAAATATTTAATATTCAACATTTTCGCATTTTATAAAGTGGTTTTATATGTAGTGACAAGGCAAATTGCGTGTTACTATAAAACACGTATACGAACATATCCCCAAAACTTTTACATCTACTTCAAACTGACGAAATGGCTTATTTATACAGAGATTTTAGCCACAAATAATTATAATTCTGCAAATTTTCATTATTTAGGTAATAAGTAATGTTTTTGAGTAAACATTTATATGCTAATTTTCGTAATCGATTTAGAGCTCCTAAAAATAAAAAAATGCAATATTTTCTAGTGAAACTCAATAAAATGTCAAGATTCTTAATAATATTTTTTTAAACCGCCGTCAATTAGAACTTTGAAATAAAGGGCATCGGTAAGATGTTACCATACTACAATATTCACAATTTTTTCATTCATGTGCCACTTCCTGTGTGGACACAATAACGTTTAGAATATGGGTCACCGTATTTTTTTTTATCCTTGTGGTTACCGCTGTATTTCAGCTATGTACCAGTTATCACATGCAATCTAATGAACTTGTGAACTTCGTGTGACGTTGTGGAGAGACTGTGATTGATTATTGTGAGAGTTGATTTTCCTTAGTAAAAACTTGAGAGAGACAGTTTATTGTTTGGATACAATTCTTGACGTCAGGCTATATATTACAATGACTACTGAAACATTTGATTTCCTGGTTAGTTTAGATGCGAGGAATGCGGAATGTGGCATAGGTACTCCATATTATATAGAGATCTGCTCCTCAGAAATGAATTGAATCAAAGGGATGATAATTTGTGGGAAGAGAAACGTTAATTCAACGGAGTTTGTGCCTATAGGAATTTTGTACATTTTACATTTAGAAATAAATTTGGTTCTATGCGGGCTTAGACTGGGGCAATCCCATATCAGATGGTTAGTTGTATGCAAATCTCCCCACATGAGCCCATTTCCTCTACTCTAAAGCCTTTTGAGGCCAGGTGGTCTCTAGATCTATCGTGACCGGACCTTAGTCTATTGATGTTACAAATCCCCTTTCTGCTCAGATCGTCTCTATGATTGAACCATGTGTTAAAAGAAAATTGATTGGCAAAATTCTTATATTTTCTACCTTTGTTTGCGTTTCCATAGTTCCTCACGAAAGATGTCATTTTATTTATTGCTCTGTTTTTAAAGATGATGGAATTGTCTTGTATGCAAGGATGGCATGGATTTGGGAGCCCATAAGATATGAATTTCTTTTCCCTTGGAATTAGCTTCAACTATCCTTACTCTGATCTCACTGACTAACGGGTGCATCTTGGAATTTAAGCCATTGTTTTTTATTGCCGTTTCGGCCGATAGAGAATCCGTTAAGAAGTATATGTTGGTTATGGGGTGATGTTCAATTATCCTAAATCCCTCCAGTAGTGCTCCCAGTTCGCATGATAGAACTGAGAGGTTTTTATGCGCGCTGATCGAGGTCGACGAGTTGTTATGTGAATTGAATATTCCTATTCCCCTTGCACCTTCTTGATTAACCGGGCCATACGTATAGATTATTGCCATAGTAGGGGGGTTGAATTGGACTGTTTGGCTATGAGTTTCACGGATATCTTTTTTTACCGACATTGCCCCCACTCCACGTTGACTATTTCGTCCAGGAATAGGCCTTCAAATGGGATGTTAAAAGTGGGCAGATTGTATGCACGATATTGGTCCCTTATAGCAGGGGCAATTTCAACCCAACAATGGTATAGGAGGCCAAATGTACTGATTTTGGTATCTTCTTGTTTGTGATTAGGCCTCGGTACAATTTAGGAATTGTGGAGTTTGATGAGAGTGAGTAATTTTTACATAGCATTTTTTCAGCTATCAGCGCTCTCCTGGTCCTCAGGGTTGGGATTCCAACGAAATGGTGCAGAACGTTGATCGGCGTGGTACGTATGCATCCTAAGCAGATTCTTAACGCTGAGTTCTGAAGTATCTGTAGTTTTTTAGTGATGCCGTTTCTTGCGTTTGCAAAGAGGTATGAAGCCCAATCCAGCTTAGGTCGTATAATACTCTTATAGAACGTTAGTGTTGCCTGTGGGTGGACGCCCCATCTTCTTCTGCACAGAGAAGCCAGCATATTTATGCCCAGACGAACGCTTTTGCATATTTTGAGGATGTGAAGTTTCCAATCCAGGTTTGAGTCCCAGATGACCCCCAAATATTGGAAGGAACAGTCATTTTTTATTATTTGGTTGTTGCAAATAATTTGATGTGGGCCTTTGGGTATTGAAGCGGAATTGAAGCCAAGGAACGTGAGAGAGCATTTTTTAATTGATACCTTGAGGTTTTTTGTGAGAGCCAGCCATTTGTCAGCGATAGGGCGGCGGAGAGGTGGTCCGTAACTTTCTTCGTATTCTCTGCACTAAAGTATATTAGTAAATCGTCTGCAAAGCCGAGGCATCTGGTGTTTGGGTGTAGATGTGTAGAAATGTCACTAATGTAGAGATTGAAGAGTAGAGGTGCTAGGATGCATCCTTGAGGTAGACCCTTGGTGTATCCCTTTACAAATTGGACACTTTTGATGAAGCCGTGCAGATTTCTATTTGAAATGAGATTTTTGATAAACTTACAGATGAGAGGAGGAATGTTGAGCTCTTTGAGTCAGGAGGACTTCAAGATGCACATTATGATAAGCTCCCTCTATATCTAAGCCAAGAACTCCCATAGTTTTCTTCTTTTTCTTAGCGATGATGGAGTCAAGGTATAGCGGGGCAAGACAATCATGGCAGAATTTTCCGCGTCTGAAACCTTGGAAGAGTTGGGGTAGGATATTGTTATTCTTGCAGCACCACATTAGCCGGTCATTTATAATTCTTTTGGAGATTTTCAGTAGCGTGGAAGCCAAGGCTATTGGTCGATATCCTTTATCATCTGCCTTGAGTATAAAGCAAACTTTAAACTCCTTCCAGTTTGTGGGATAATCTCCAGAGGTGAGGATATGATTGAATAGTGACGATAGCCATGGATGTGGGGAGGTGGGTAACCTTTTTAAGAACGAGTAGGATATGCCACCATGCCCGATGCAGATTTGTTTTTGCTGTTTAGAATAGATAGGGTTACTTCCTTAATTGAGATGGTCTTTTCCAAGTAGTGGAGGCCCCGGGTCGGAACTAGAGGCTCATTATTGTGATATTTATAATCAGCTGCTATTTTGCAAAGGCCTCAGCTAATTTGGTATCGTCTTCTATTGCGTTGGCCTCCACAGTATCGGGCTGGGGGTTGTAATGGCTGTTTTTGAATTTCTTTATAATCTTAAAGTTGTCTAACATCGTCCGGTTTGGATTTAAAGAAGAGATGAAGCTTCTGAAATTTTTGTTTGTGATGTCTCTGAGTGTCTTAGTTGATGATGAATGAGCTTCCTTAACTTTAATTAGGTTTTGGCCGTCTCCCTACGCCGGCGAAGCAGCAGCCGACACTCGAAGGAGCCGAAAAGGAAGAGAGGGGGAGAGAGAGAGAGAGATAGAGGCGCCGATCGCAGGCACGAGCCTGAACAAGAGAGGCTCGCGCGCGCCGCGATGAAGAAGGCGGCCAATCAGCAAAACAGAGGGTGCAGAAGCACGTGTACGTCTCCAGCGGCCAGCCGTCATTTTGGCCGGCATTCGATCGCCAACCGCCGCGCGGTGTGCGACCAAAAAGTTCATGTATATGTTCCTCAGGACGAACGACAGCATGTGTGCGAGCGACCTGATGGTCGGGAGCAAACGGCCCCGGGTTTCGTTATTGTGTGTGTGCGCGTCGTCGTCGGGAGTCGCGTAAGATTTCGAACTCTCGAAAAGCTACAGCACGTGCTATAGCTGTAGTATTAGATAGATAGTTTTGTACTCCTGGCTGCGTGCTATCTGACGATATAGAGTTTGGTGCAAGTGACGCATGCATTTAGCGTCCGGGTTTTTGTATTAGAATATCCCTTTCTTTTGTAATTACGGATCAATACAGTTGTTGTGAGTGCGTATGAATTCAATTGTTGTACAGCGTAGAATGATTCATAGATAAGATAAATTTCCCTCCTCATGATCCGCTACTCTGCCCTGATCCCCAGCAGAGTGTGACAGTGTAGCATGATAACTAGAGTAGAAAAAAATTGGTATAATCATGTTCAATTTTTGTTGCGATGTCGTGATGTTATAAATATTGCATAAGTTTTTTAAGTAAAAGAGTTGTTTCATGATTTTTAAAGATACTTAAAATTAAAATTGTTTTATGTTTTTTTTTCAATCGTAATTGATCGAAAACGACTTGATATGTCTGATATGCATGACACTAAAAGTAAAAATGAATCTTCCTGAAATTTAATACAAATGTAGGTTTTTTTCTCCGAAAAAAGTTGAGTTCCTGAAAAATCGAACTACCACGACCAAAGATATTAAAGATTAAGAATTTTTTGAAAATGTTCAAATTCTGTTTGTCAGAAACTGGGTAATCGACTAAATTTCTGATTGACAACTTAATATATTATTTAGATTTATAAATTTTTAGACTATTTTATGCGTGGCTTAGATAACCAATGCACAAAATACCATCCAGATATGAATATTTGATATTTAAAATTTCGGTATTTCCAAAAATGATTTATTCTATTGTAAAATAACTAGAGTAAAATTCTTTTTATTTTTCTTTTTTTGATAATTTAAAGTAGCACATAAATATCATATTTTACTGAAACGCAACTGGTAAGTGTTACCGCCACTTAATTTCGAGATAAAAATATTAATATTTAAATGTTTTATTGTCCAAAGGCATATAGTTGGATCATCAAACGAACTTACCTGAAGTTCGATCGTTATTATATGAAGTATTTGCTTGAAATACATTATCATGTAGCATACATAAATATCCTTAGGGTGCACTCAATGATCACGTTTTTAGAGACCCTGAAAACAAAAACACTGTTAATGCCAAACTTTATACTTTTTTCCAATCGGGCTTCTGTGGGAAGGGTATAAATATAATGATCTATATTTCTGGGAGGTGGTAACGCATGTTGCTCTCCATACATTACCATTTACCATACGTAGTTGTTTAGAGATTTGAAGCTAAAAACCACATACATTATTTACATTAACTCTTTATTAACTAATCTTATCCCTTCAGATTACATTAACTCTTTATTAACTAATCTTATCCCTTCAGATTACATTAACTCTTTATTAACTAATCTTAACCATCAGATACAATTGTTCTTTTATAAAGTCTAGCAAAGAACTGCGATCTTCGAAACCACTCAGACGTATGCCTTATTGTGTCAATATCTACTTCTAATTTTCCGCTTTTGAGCTTGCAGCATAGCATGTTAAGTGTCCCGAAAAAGTATCATATACCACTCTTATTCAATAATTTTTTAAGCCATCTACTAATAGTTTCAGAACAAAATAAGAAGTAGGTTAGAATGTAGTACCCATAGTTTATGCCTGTGTATGGATCGGGATTTGTTCGTTATCCTCGTTGCATCTGGTACATTCGTGAGATTCTGTATTCGCTATTTTGGGCTAGAAACCTCTTAGATCTCCGTGGCCCGTTATAAGCTCCACTATTGATCTGAGTGGCCACTTACCCATGGTGAGAAGCTCCTCGCTCTATCTATCTCCAGTGTCTCCCCACAGGATCTTTGCTTTATTACCGCCCAGAGTCGCTCCCAGTAACTGTTTGGCCAGTATGTCCGCATTCTCATTTTTGTTTCAACCAATTAAAGCAACCTAACTGTCGGAGCAAATTCATATGACCCTGCCTCTCCTAATGAATTGCTCCGCGCATAATTTGATCGCCAGTATTTTCACCAGAAATACAGAGTTGTAGTTCTCTAAGTGCTGGCAGAAGCTGTTCTGGTCACTAGGCCTGAAGAAACCAGTTCTTACTCTCTCTGTCAACTTGGACCATGCATCTATCTCTCGCTCACTTTCTCTCTTTTCGAAATATGGATTTTAAATCGCCCATTCCGGACTACTTAAGTCAAAGTTCTATTCTAAGGCTCTCTCCAGAGCTCTCCCAATATCTTCCCAAACAGCATGTACCTAATGCTATTTGTTCCTTCCTTTGACACAGCTCATGTGGTATGCCGTTTTCATAGCCCCTTGGGACATTTGACATGGACCTAGTCTTTACTTAGTACTGTTTGGCTCTTTACCTTGCCAGAATGTAGATAAAGCTTTTTTGCACTTTTTCTTCAGTTGCCCGTGCCAAAATAACTTCCTATCCAGAAAAACTCCCAGATATTTTATAAATTCTACCTACGGTATCGCTGTATTATCGCTCATCATTATCCTCTTCAAGGGGTTTTATTTTGTTTTGTCTTGTGAAAATAAGTGTCGTTGACTTGTCACCATGAGTACATAGTGATTTGTCTTTGCATCATGATTTCATTACATTGAAAGCCTCCACTATCAGATCTTCCTTAAGACTTTTTTGTGGGCATCTCTTGCCAAGATAGCTATATTATTTGCATATCCTGAAGCGTGTGTACCCATTTCATTGAGTGTTCGCAGGAGTCTGTTTACAGCATGACACCACAACACGAGGGAGGTTACCCCGCCCGAAGGACAGCCCGCCGAGACAGACCCACATATCGAGTGACCCATCTAGGATGTATGCATCTCACACATACTCCTTTTCGTGCGATCTGATCCTCAATGAAGCCAACGACCGAGAGGAGAGCGATTTCCACTGACCTGCCCGTAGATGGATTACCTTCGTTTTGAACCACTGCTTCGGCATGTAATCCAGAGTGATGCATCCTCTGAGTAATCCAGTAAGTGGCCCAATGCCTTTTCCAGACACAGTTGTCATTTCCCAGTGCTTTATAGGACTTGAAAGACCTCTTTAACCCTTTGCGCCTTTACCGCCCTACCTGCTGTGGTCCAATACGTCCTCCTCCCAGAACATCATGAAAGACAGTTAGCCTCTGTCAGGAGTCTGAAGTCGGAGAAGTTGGTTTCCATCATAACTAAGTGCATAGTTTTATTCGAGGTCCCCACGAAACTCCCATCCGGTTTCTAGATGAACATCAGCTCACCCCTCGGCAAGTACTCTAAGACCTTAAACAGTTTTACAGTATTACTCATAATACCGGTTTTAGAATACCACTGCCTCCAAGAGTCTCATTTTAATTTATCTTTAATTAGGTTCTTATGCAGTCTCTAGCTGTCTTTGTACGCACGCCATGTCTCTGCTGTGTTCTTCTTCTTCTCTCTATTAATTTCAAGGGTCGTGGTGGCGGCCTTGCTAAAACTCATAGACTGAGTTTTTTTACTTTTTCTAAGCCGATTCGAGTTTCGAGAGATTTCGGCTGGCCTAGGCGCGGGAATTTTTTTGCGTATATCTGTCCATGCATCCCTCCAGAAATCGGGAGAATTTTTTTATTTTTATTTTGAAAAGTAGACAGGCAATAAGCCCTTGTACATAATTCAGATTTGATTGAAAAAAAACATAGTAGACTGACGAAAATACAATACTATTAAACTAAACGACAACTAAATAGAATTAAAGTTTACTTAAAATAACAAACAATTAATTTACGTGTAAACTGTCGACCGAGTTAATATTTCGAATATTGCTCGGAAGTGTGTTGTACAGTCTTTTCATTCTATTAACCGCAGAGTTGAATCCCAAGTTATAATGAACATTATCCACGAGAAATTCACGAAGACAGCGCAAGTTATATATTATTTGTCTATGTATAAATAAATCGCTAATACAATGAGTGGAGTAGAAATTTTGTAGCGCTTTATACACAAACATATGGTCATGAAACCGGTGCAATGAAGCTATACTCGGTAAATAGCAGTCGGCCGCAATTAAAGTGTAGTCATGCTCAAACCTGATCATTGTTCTATTTAATTTAAAAGCTATATAACGTAAAAATTTGTGCTGCATACTTTCAAGCAAGGTCTTTAAATTCTGAGTAAAAGGCGACCACACTTAGGAACAGTAGAGCAAATTTGGCAAAACGGTGGTTTTATATAAGACAATAGCTGATGGGTTACTGAAACCCCTAGTGCTAGGCTTAATAAAACCTAGTGATTTAAAAGATTTCGACACAACGTTTTCAATGTGCTGTTTTATTGAATTAACCATCACCCTTCATAGATTTCGAACTAAACGTCAGAACTCTGACTTAAAAACAAACAAAAACGTAATTTTAACTATTAAAAAAATTTTCGATATCAGAATATTGTTTTTTTAATTTAGACAATTTTCATTACAAAAAAAATCACAGAAACTCTAAACTTTTTGAAAACTTCAAAGTTTAAAATCCAAAAGATTGTAACTAATCTTTTCATCTCCTTTGTGTTATAAAAGCTCTAATATGAGCAATTCGAGATCGATATGCTATACAAATACAAGATGACAAATATCAGGAACAACTCATTATTAACAAAACTGTTCTTCTATTTTGTTATCTATGTTGTCAAAAATATAGAAGAACTATGGACACAAACAACTTTCTATTCATATGTTTGTTGTACGATTATTTTTTAAATAAATAAATAATCAAAGCTTTTGTTAAAGTATAGTGAGCCATTTAGAGTGAGAATTTGTTTTTTTTTTATTTGTTTCAAAAGCAATCTATATTTAATTTAAGAATATATATTTCTCAAATAATGTATATATTAGAACTTATAATAAATGAATTGAAACAAAAAAATTTTAAGAGGTAAAGAGAGCACTCCTTCTCTTCTCTAATTACTTAAATAACATTTTCTCTTTTTCAAAATACATTTTACTATCCAACTTACTTTCCGTATCTAACTTACTATCTAAATTACATTTAAATTTTATGTTATATCTGCGTACTTCATTATTTAAGCATTAAAGTTAAAATGTTAATTTTTTTAGATCGATCACATGTCTTATTATTATGAATAATTGTAAATTATCAAAAAATTTAGCAGCATTCTTGAATATATTGCTAGAGAATTCTACAACTTTATTTTCTTTTTTTGTTTAATTTAACACTATATTTAAATTTGTATGTACAAATGAGACATTAAATGAAATGTATGAAAGATTTCAAGTTTCAAAGGTGCGCCGTCAACTTCCATTTCGAAGAATACTTTAAACACATTTGTGAATATACACTTCATACACTATTTCTAGGCATTATTTGTAAGCTTTTTTCTTTTGTTATTGCATGTCTGAGTAGTATATATAATAATAATAATAATTACTATGAAATTTAGTTTTTACCATTGACATTATTTTGAATTGTAATAATTTTTTCGTTGTGGTATGAAATATTTCTTTAATTATGCAGTGTTTTCTTTTTAATTGAAAAAGTTGAGAAATACTGAAAGATATTTGTGACGTTTTGTTATCATCCTACAGATATTTTGCTAAAAAAGCGTATTAGTGCGAATATGAATGCTGCACTGCTCACTAATGCATACCGTTTCGGAGCCTTTAGAAAGTAGAGTTGAAAAGACTTGCACATGTACGGTCCCTATTGAGAATAAACACTCAACAACGATAGTTTCTGTACAACTGTATGAAAAAGAAAAATCTATTTTTTTAAAAAGCAGTAGTAACGAGTACTGATGTTTTCCTATTTGCTTATTTATATTTTTTTCTGTTTTCTATTAGATCGTGTAACCAATGAATTCATTTATTCATACGCATTTCGCGTGATAACATCGATCCAAATCTACATACGATTATTAAGACACATTTTTACATTTCCCGCACATCTTTCCTTTCAGCCGAATGCGCAAACGTGAGGAGTTTTTCATAGACACCTACTAGCATGCATGTAGATTGCAAGTATGTATATTGCGGACGTACAAGCACTTAGGTTCAACAGAACGTTCGTATTCGCAATGTATTTGCCAGAGTCGATTTTTTGCTAGTTTATGCTAAACATATATAACATATCACTTATACTGCACCTTCGTTTTTGCAACCACCAACGAACATTTAAATAGCTTAAAAACAAATCTTTTTCAATTTGTTAATTTTTTATACAAAAGTGTAATTATATAATAAAAAAGTATATTAATTGAATTCCTTTGCACACGGTGCTCTGATTCTATAATTTTGAGGGATTTCTGATTTGGACAACTCAATGTTTTTTCTGACAGATGCAGCAATGTCAAATATCAAAAAGTCGAAATAATTTATCTTGTGATATCAGATATACAAATAAAAAACCGCTAACAATCGATTGGCACGTAGTTTCCTTAAACTTAATTTACATATTCCTTTAATTAATTTTCAATGCTAATTTTTAAAATAAAGGACTTTATTTTATTCGGAGAGACTATGTTAAATGGTTTGTGACTTTATATTTTTACTGCTTTTATTGTTTATCATTCAAAGACAATTATTATTGTATAATTTTATATTTTACAAAAATATACCATTCGATGCCGATATTGAACATTCGTGATATATATAGGCAGTTCTCTGGTGAATTGAGAGGTCAAAAATTTTTTTTCTTTTAAAATCACCTAAATCACTTCGTAACCATCCCATATGTTACCCTGAATTTTTTCAGATTTT
>JAWWEQ010049656.1:0-13031 GCA_035583055.1 Torymus tubicola
TTCCTCGACGTAGCAACGTCGAGGAACGTCAACATTCAGTCAGCATTCACTGGCTTTACTACTAAAACTGTTTCCAACTTTTTCTTTTTCTTTTGAACAACGTTAGCCTACGGAACGCGCGAGAGAGAGAGAGAGAGAGAGTACGTTTCAGGACTTATCTACTGGTTTAAGGTAACCAAAATAAATTATATTTATAGTATCTATTTATATTTTTATGATATTAATATTATAAATTACTTTTTCAGACGATTTTGGCCCTTAGGGCCTTTCCTTCCTTTCTTAAGTGTGTACATGTAAATGTGTCTGAGACTGCGTGCATGCGTGTACGTGTATGGGTGAGTGTTACAAATATTTTATTTTTTCTTAGAGTAATAATGATCTTTATAATAATATAAAATGATTACAGTTTACTCTGGTAAAAATATCGGACTAATAGTGCAAAAAAAAAACATTCGTAGTGCTGCCAACCTAAATTGGAGTTTAAAAAATCAGCGCGTGAAATGGCACCTTCTTTAACCGGACGCTGAGTTGACTCCTTCTCTAACCGGGTACTGAAATGGCACCTTCTCTAACCGGATTCTGAAATGACTTCTTCTCTAGCCAGATTCTGAAATGGCACCTTCTTTAGCCGGATTTTGAATGACTCTTTTTCTAGCCGGATTCTGAAATGGCACCTTTTTATTCGCGTGCGACGCAATGACAAACCGCACGCAGGCATTAAGTACAGTTTCGAACTTTTTGATGCGGGTGTTGTCCAGACGATGGAAACGTGGAAATCCAGATGATGGAAACGTGGATTCCAAAACGTGGAAAGATTAGGCTCTCCACAAGGTGTTTCTTAATCTCCCTGTTTAGCGCACGCTTGTAGAAGCGCAGTGTGTAAAGGGAGCAAAAGTCCTTGCGAGTCGCTTCTTTAGCATGAAGCTGCCAGTACAGAGAGTTGGTGAAGGTCTCCAAGGCTCCATGCTTCAGTCCAGTAAGGCAGAGCGTGTCCATTAATGTTAATGCGTGGAAGCGTGTGGAGGTCAATCGCTGTGACGTATAGTAATCTGCCGAGGATAATTACTTTGGTTTTAGTCTCGTTCAGGAGTAAGCCATTGGCGCGGGTCCAGTAGGCAACGGCTTGCGTACCGCGGTTCATGTTTTCGATAGCCTGTTGGATATTCCTGGGATGGAAGTGGAGGTACAGCTGAGTGTCATCAGCGGAAATCATGACTTTGGCGAAGCGGATGACAGCCGAGAGGTCGTTCATGAAGATGGCGAACAGCAAGGGTCCGAGAACGCTGCCCTGTGGCACCCCGACGCTGTACGCAGCCAGTCAGAGACACTTCCACCCGAGTCAACTACAGCTTGGACCCTGTCTATTAGTTAAGAGAAAAATCATCGGAGGACCCGGTTTGAGATGTTGAGGGATTTCGGCTTACTGAGCAGCAAGGTATGCGGAATGGAATCGAAGGCCTTAGAGAAATCAAAGAGGTCAAGGATAGTCATCATTCTCTCATCTATAACCGGCCGGATGTCGTCGAACACAGATTAACAGTGTGAATAATAACATTGAATGTTGTTTCTTTGTTATTTACAGGTAGGATAAGCCATTACATTAAGTAATGAGATTGTATTTTATATAAAATAATAAATTCTTTGTTATTTACAGAGCAACGATACTTGTTTTATTCTCTTATAAAGAAAAAGAATTTAACGAAATAATCACATATTACATAAATAAGACAAAAACGAAAATAGCAAAGAAAAAAAAGAAAATCGATTTGTCACGATGAGTATTTCCCTCTACGACAACGGTTCACAAAATGCAGCAACAAAAAAAAATGTTTATAGGGCCAATCAATTTAAAATTCAATTCGTTAATTTTTTTTATCACATACTAAGCATAACAAAATAAAGTAGTTTACTACTTTGAATATTCTGCGAAACTAAAGGGGTTTATGCTTACTATGTGATTTATTGTCGTTCACAAATGTTAACAACTTTCTTTTTCTGTTAAAAATATTGAAAATATTACTTTTCAATAGGACGAGATTTACGTGTGTTATTCGAAAATAGCACTTATTCAAGTATTATTGAATTAAAATTACAATGACTCAAACGTTATTTTAATGTGTTTGCTGACGACTTTTCCGAACCAGGAAAAGAGAAGCGTCGAACATACGAAACGCCGGTATGTAAAAGGGAAGCGAGGAGCAGAAGAGAAGGGCTGGATAAATAATTTCTAAAACAGTTGCTCTACTGGGTTTCTTTATTAGATCATTTTCCCTTGCGACTTGACTCGACGCTCAGAGTCAACTAATCAGAAACTCAAAACCCTACGGAAGCGCGACCAGATTTTCCACGGGCAATTCATCGCTCAAATTAATCCGCGGCCAGCCGCAATGTTATTGTAGCGTCCCGATCGAAAGAAAGTAAATAATAAGAACCTAGGCAATTGAATTGTTTAATATCTTTCGCACGAGGACTAGCCTTTAAATTAATTTTGAATATTAAACGGCCCGAACATACCGCCCGCCACGAAACGGCTTACAGAACGTTTCGTCACCCATCTTACGATCTGACTAACGGTAAATGACGAACGATCTACAGAGCGATGTACTAGCGAAAACCTTCAACAATAATTTCTTAATGACTAAAATAAAATTACGTAACAAAATTAATAAAATCTAAGTTAAAATCGCACGCTTGGCTACATTATTAAAATTTCTAAAAACCAAAGAATAATATAAATAAAAACACCCTTACAATTTTCGAACAACGTGTTGTCCGCCTATATACATGTAAAATTAAAAGCTTAGATCTACAACATAACTTAACATAACAAACTGTAGCAAAAAAATAACAAAACATGGTTAAAACACAATCGTTACAGACGTAGGTATAAATTAGATAAAATATAACGCAAGTACAATAAAGTCGAGATTTTTTTGATTTTCTTCATCTGCATTCTTCTTCTCGCCTCCGCCCGTCAAGGCCTCTTGTATGGAGGCTAGATGCACTGCGGCTGCGTCACTGACAGGTATCAAGATGAGCTTGTTTATCGGTCATTTATATTCTGTTACCGCTGTTTTTATGCGTGCAACTCTACTGAGACCGTCGGCACCAGGATAAAGTTGAACTATGCGTCCAAGCGGCCACTTCGTGGGTGGAAGCAGCTCGTCACGAAACAATACGACGTCACCAACCTGGAACGAATGATTGGGATGCAACCACTTGGCACGCTGCTGTAACTGACTCAAAAATTCGCGTTGCCAGCGCTTCCAAAAATGATTCCGCATTAGCGTTAAAAGATGCCATTTAGAAGAAATAGAATGCATTTCATTAATATCTTGAAATGGCTCCGCAGGAGAGGTCAAAGATGCGCCTATCAAAAAATGGCCAGGAGTTATGGCCGATGCATCTTCCTCAACGTTGTTAGAGGCACTCAATGACCTCGAATTCAGACATAGCTCAATCATGCTCGCCACGGTCGAGAATTCTTCAAATGTAAGGCGTGATTCGCCCACAACCTTAACAAGATGATGTTTGAAGGCCTTGATATTAGCTTCCCAGAGGCCGCCAAAATTTGGCGCGCGTGGAGGGTATATGTCCATTCAACTCCATTACCTGCGATCTGTGCGGCGACTTCCTGACTTATTGCTGACGTTTCACTAAACAAACGATGTAACTCTTTATCTGAGGGGAGTTGCATTATGTCGTGTGCAACGAACGCAACCGCGTACAACATTCCGAGTAGAATTTCTGCCTCTTACTAACCAATACTGCCGCGACAGGTGGCTTTGGACTAGAACAGCACTTCCGTGGAGTGTAACGACATGTGCCTATCGAATTGCCGGGCAGAATGATCGGATGTTTCTCATTTTCATCGTGAAGAGAATTTTGTAGACGGCCGCCGACCCTGATCTGAATCTATGTACGGTGACAAACGACAAATTGAGCTTGATTTGGAGAGAGGTTTTTGAGACAGCAGTGCCGAGATTTCGGCGTGAAATGCTTGTTGTTGTACAAGACGTAATAATATTGACCGTCCAGCGTGAATCTCTGCTGCAGACAACCAAGAGAGTCGTCGCGAAGAAACACAAGTTTTTGCGTTTGCTCGCCAACGGCAAATGTACGATAAAACTCGAACGAGTTTCTCAAATGACGACAACTTAAATAAGTTGATTGAGCCGTATATATAATAGTCTCATTTATTTTACGAGCTTCGGGATCGGTTGTGAAACTCAGCTCTGTGGACTTGGGCCAGTGTTCTTGAGGTCGTTGTAACCACTTGGACCCCTGCCACCATAGCGAAGAATTTTGCAAAAGCGAAGGTGAAATTCCTCGAGTAGCTAGGTCGGCTGGATTGTCCTCTGAAACGACATGTCTCCAAGTAGCAGCGAGCAGTGAGCTGATGATGTCACTTACCCTATTCACACTAAACGGCCGCCATCGAGATGGGTGCGATTGCAACCAAGCCAACACTACCTTTGAATCCGACCAACAAAATATCCGCGATGGTGACTTTTCGAGTTTTGATAAAATATAAGAGGCTAATTTTGCAACTAACACCGCGCCGCAGAGCTCGAGTTTTGGTAGACTGATTGCCTTGATAGGGGCGGCTTTGGATTTCGCGGTCAATAGTCGAATTGACATTGAAGCACCACTTTGCACAACCGAATACAACGCCGCGGCGTACGCTCTTTCGGAAGCAACACAAAAACAATGTAGCTGCCATTTTGAAGATTTATACGACCCGATCCACCTAGGAAGTCGAAGCCGCTCTAACTCTACAAGCTCTTGCCTGAAAGAAAGCTACGAGTCTTTCAAGCTGCTCGAAATAGGATCGTCCCAGCTGCTGCCTTGAATCCAAAGATTCTGTAAGGTAATTTTCGTGGCGATGACAACGGGCGACAACCATCCGACAGGGTCATACAACTTAGCGATGTCAGACAAAATAGTACGCTTAGTAACTACAGGATAAGGCTGAAATTTTGAAATTTTAAAACAAAACGCATCTTCAGCAGTCGACCAGTGGAGACCCAGCGTCGACACGGTTTCCTCGTCCTCGAATAGATTACCCTTCATCTCTGAATTCGAAATATCTAAATCTGCTATTACATCGGGTTTATTTGCCGCCCACTTGCCTACCTCTATGCCTGCTGAGCGTAAAATTTCAAGAAGCTGGTTTCTAATAAGTATCGCTTCTTCAAGGGTATCCCCCCCGACAAAAAGATCATCGACGTATCTACCTTTTTTAAGAACTTCCGCGCCGATAGGAAGCTTCTTCTCTTCGTTCTCTACTAACTTAAGCATGCACGCATTAGCGAGAAATGGTGCACACGCTGTACCGTACGTCACGGTAATCAAACGATACGTTTTGAGAGGTAAATTGGGCGAGTCGCGCCACACGACTCTTTGAAAATCAACATCGTCGTGGTGCAGCAGAAATTGCCGAAACATTTTCACGATATCGCAGCTGAAGGCAATGGGCGGGAACGACCATCGAATTAAAATACCGAGAATATCTTCCTGCAACTTTGGACTCGTATGGAGGAATGAATTTAACGAATAGCCGGCTGAATTTTTCTGTGAAGCGTTGAAGACTACCCGTATCTTGTTGCTGCCGTCCTTTTTTATCACCGGATGATGAGGGAGATAAAAGGCATGAGGTGAATTTACCTGATCTGATGGAGTACTCTCCATGTGGTGCATCTCGACGTATTCTCGCATAAATGTGCGGTACGCAGCAGCAAGATCACCGTGTAAAGAAAACCTTCGCTCGAGGCGTCTCATACAGGCTTCGGCGATCGATCTCGTTTCCGAAATTGGCGGTCGATGGATGAATGGTAAACGCACAACGAATCGTCCTTCCTCGTTTCTGGAATGCATTGTTCGGAAGTGATTGTAACAGGCCTCCTCCTGCGGCGAGAGCATCTCTGCATTCGGAACTGCCTCGAGCTCCCAAAATCGAGCGACGGCCTCTGTGAGTGCGCCGTCAGAGGCAGCGTAATGAAGCCTGACGCGATTGTCGTCATGAGAGTCGGCAGCAACAGCACCCATAAGCACCCAGCCAAAGACGGAGTGCAGTGCGACCGGCATTCCGGGTGAGCCCTTCTTGACTCCAGGTAGCAGCGCCGCAGCGTATGCCTCACTATTCAAGATGCAATCGATTCTTGCCGGCTTGTCGAAGTGTGGGTCGGCGAGTGTAAGGTCCATCAGGTGAGGCCATGACTGCTTCGATACCTGCGTGCGAGGGATGGCTGCCGTCAATTTTCGGAGTACTAGGGCTGAAATTTGAAAAGGAAATTGAGGATCTTTAGCTACCTGGCTCCTAGATATAGCAGTAGTTTCTCCTCCGACTCCCGATACTGTGAAATTCACGGCAGTTTTGTTTAGAGAAAGCGCTTGTGCAACGTGTTCCAAGATGAAGGATTCTTCCGCGCCGGAATCCAGTGACGCTCTCACAGACATTGATTGACCGCTCGTCGACTGCAAAATCACACATGCTGTTGAAAGGAGAACTTGGTGCCTTGAAGATGCGATGAATGAATGAGCTCCTTCCAATGCCGCGTGCGCGGCCGTAGTATGCTGACCCGGTGATTCTTCGGTGGAAAGTGCCAAGTTGGTTGACGGTCCGTTTTGATGAAGTTTCGTGTGATGTTTACCGCTGTAGATGAGACAACGCCCTTTCGACAGACAAACATCTGACGTATGGCTGGAGTTTAAGCAGTTCCGACAGAGCTTCTCGTCGCCCACAAATTTTGTACGCTGTTCGAGCGTACCTGCTGCGAACTTCTGACAAAAGGCTAAGAAGTGGCCCCCGTGGCAGAAAAAACATTGCGGGCGATTTTTTCCAGTTCCGCGCGAAGCTACGTGAGCAGCAGAACCTCTGGCTCCTTTGTAGTGTGAAAACTTCTTGTCGTCGCGTTTAGCTTGTGATGCGTTATCTGTAAGATTATCTTGCTGCGGAGCCTTATCTCTCGACTCGATGTCCACAACGTCGAGCGTGCAAATCCGGTCTTCTAAAAACTCTTTAATAACCGTGAATTTCGGAAAATTACTGCGTTTTCGTCTCTCTATTTCTTTCACCCAATCTAAACGCGTGCTGACTGCTAGCTTACTGACAACAAAATAAACGAGGATGTCGTTCCAATGCTCTACAGGACGCGCCAACGCTTTAAATGAATTTATGCTCTCGTTTATGGCGTTCAGCAACTGACCCAAATGCTTTGATGACTCCGTATTAGAAGATGGTAAATTAACAATTACCTGCATTTGAAGGCCGAAACGTAGGGATTCGTTGTCATACCGCTTACAGAGTGTCTCCCAAGCAGTCTCAAAGTTGTCGCCCTTCGGAGAAATTCCTCTTAACTTCTCGGCTGCTTCGCCATCCAGACAATTGGAAAGATGCTGGAATTTAATCGTAGTATCCATTGCGGTGTCGTTGATGATGAGCGAGGTGAATTTCTCCTTGAATACTTCCCAATCGCGATGATATCCGCCGAAACGAGGCAGTCGAAGTTTCTCTAGAGCCGCTTGCGTAGACACGATAGGTGTTGGCGTGTGTATACCAGACCTTCGTGCGTTCTGGAGTGTAAGTCCGGCTTGCTCCTTGATACGGAGGTTGAACCATGAGTTGGCCCTTAGATAGTCCGCACAAGCTTTCTTGAATGTATCTTGCTTGAAATATGTCCACTCTTTCAGTTTCTGAGACGAACGTTGCAGCAGATAATCATGCTGACTATATTCCGTCCAGTAGCCTTCGCGCATCTCGAGTCTTGCTTCCAGATCTTCCATACTGAACGTTTCTGCTACTGGCTCTCGAGTAATGTGGCTGAGTGTTGCTATCATGGACTCCGTGCCTTTTTGATCCTGAAGAAGGGCATTATTTTCCGCTATCGTAGGACTCTTATAATTATATTTTCCTTTTTTTTTTAAATTCCTTGAAAGAAATGGCGGCGATTGTGTCCGTGCGAAGGTCACGTGGCAAAACTTTTGATACTTGATTTCACCCTTGTCCGCTTTCTTTGAATTGCACCTTTCCGAAATTGCGATCTCTCTTCTCCGCATGTACCGGCTCCTCCTTTCTCGAAGTGAGTTGATGAGATCCGGCTCGAAGGACCAGAAATTATGTTGACGTCTTTTCCGAACGAGGAAAAGAGAATCGTCGAACATACGAACCGCCGGTATGTAAAAGGGGAGCGAGGAGCGGAAGAGAAGGGCGGAACCAATAATTTCTAAAACAGTTGCTCTATTGGTTTTCTTTATTAGATCATTTTCGCTTGCGACTTGACTCGACGCTCAGAGTCAACTAACTAGAAAATCAAAACCCTACGGAAGCGCGACCAGATTTTCCATGGGCAATTCATCGCTCAAATTAATCCGCGGCGGCCGCAATGTTATTGTAACGTCCCGATCGAAAGAAAGTAAACAATAACAACCTAGGCAATTGAATTGATTATTATCTTTATCTTATTAATTAATTATAAATATTAAACGGCCCGAACACATATAGCTTACGATCTTGAAGCTTCTAAAATCTATAAGGGTATAAGTATTACGCTATCCTTCCCTTTAATAGAGCACTCGAGAGACTCGCTCTCATCTTTACTGACCTGACTTATAGCATTTGGATAAGCATAGCTAATGACGATACTTCTCTATAGGTTTCATATCCTGCCACCGGGGGGAGGGTATGAATCAAGGGGGGGTCCCACTTGATGGTCGATCGGTGTTTTTCTAAATAATTACTACTCGTAAACTGTAATCCTATAGGTAATTGCAATAAATACGTCTTCTCTCGATTTTTCTAGAAACAGAAAGTTTGTCAGTATATGTACGTGATATTAATGTAGTGCTGCAAAGTTTCTCAACGATTTTCCATTTATCTAAACTGTTTACGGCTTCCTAGACATTCGGCGCGTACAAATTTCTTTCATGAATGAGTTTTGGATTTAACGGCTCGATCCGTTCTGCCTTCTTCCTTCCCAGGTAGGGTGTCCGAGTTGCCGAAGCGCTCGTCTGCAAAGTGAGGACGGGACGAGGCCGTCTCGCCTTGGCCCGGCGAAGAGTCCTCGGCGACGACGATTTGCTTACCTGGGCAGTCGTCTCGATGAAGTCACGTGCGGGGGAACATGCGGGAGGCGAGGATGCGTTACACACAAATTACTTTCGGTCATTATTATACAAAATTACGTGCATTTATTGTTCATAATATTGCAATTACATTCGGATTTGCGCGGGTGCGGCCGTGCCGCGATGATCGCCGCTCGCTAACATATGAAACACGTGCGCAGGTAACGTGTGGAGATGGATTTCCTACCTGGATATTTTTGACCGGGAACTTACATATGCAACTGGTATAGCAATGTGTGTGCGTATATATAGCAGTATATTGCCAGGTATAGCAGTATCGACAACCACTTCGAAGTAATCTATTGGACGTGCCATATAATAGAAAGTTTACCTGCTCATACGCTGCGCAGGGACAGATGTATATAAGTACAGCAAGACCGATTGGTCAGTTTCCATGGTTCGGTTAAGCCAATAAGGTCCTACTGTGAACCTTTCTGCGCTCTCACTATTGGTTAGTTCGGTCTTCGTAGAGGGGATGTCCATCTTCACCGCTGTCAATTTTCGAGTATAAATACGCCAGCCACGCCTACCAAAATATTTTTCTTTTTTTTATTTGGTTATTTAACGTCGCATCCCCCGGTTTGGATATTAGCGACGTGTTATAACGTTTAAAAACTCGTGGTAGGTACTGTAGGGTTGAACTGTTGGGTTGCGCGATCGATCCTCACCACCGAAAAAACCGGTAGACATTTTTTGGAAAAACATCTCCCAGGATTTTGCAGTGACGGGGAATCGAACCCACAACCTCGAGCAGCCTTGTCTTGGGAGGATAAGTGCGGCGTTTACTGTATATAAACAAACCGACGCCTTAGCCGCCTGAGCCACGGACCGCTCTTTACCAAAATGTTATTCCAGTTTCGACAGCGGTCAAGATGGCAGTAGACTGGAGCTGTCTTATACAAATTTCGTGCGACAGCACGAACAGTGAGAGTGTCGCTAAAAGCGACAGCGAGAGTCTCACTAACAGCGACACTGGGAGTGTCGCTAACAGCGAGACTTGGAGTGTCGCTAACAGCGACAATGACAGTGTCGCTAATAGCGACACCCAGTGTAGTAGCCCAATTGACAGCTATTACAATAAATATATGGTAAAGGCGGGTGGAGTAGTACGTGGTCCACAATATTTTACTTACCGTGGCCGTCGGAGATACGGCAATTTGTCTTATAAGGCATCAAGAGCAAATGGGGTAAGTACTTATTATTTGATTTTTTTTATGTTAATAATATTTCTTTTATATTAATTTTTTCTTTTTATTTTTTAGAAAAATGCTCCGTGGCGAAATCGATATCGAATCGACAGGAGAAAGAAATGAGTGATTCAGTGTATAGTGTATCATGATTTACAATTTATGTACTTCTCTTCTTATCGACTTCCTCGATTTTATTTGATACGTACATATTATCTGAAATTCGATGATCAACGAATGGCATCGATAACGATCTCATTTCATGAGCTAACTTTATATGTAAATAATTAAGTCTGTGTAAAATGAGTGTTCGAACAATCGTAAAGTAGAATAATTTATATATTTAACATGCGTGTTTATTTGAAAGTAAACTGATTTATCAATAGTTGCATAAGTTAAATTATTTTAATGTAAATTAAATATATGTATATATATATATATATATAATAATTATCTTCCGTACAATTCGACGATAAACTTGATACTATGGCCTCTCTCACTCTTGAACTGGACTGTAACGTAATTGTTACCAGGTCCACCAGCTTGAATAGTTGCCGTAGCACCGTGACCATTAGTGCTTTGATCGAGTAATCTGACTTGATTGATTTTGGCATTGCCACTGGCCGAGAAAGTTTTCGTCAGCTTAACAACTTGCAACCATTTGGAATCCTTCTGCGCGAATTCACGGCCAACAAGGTAATCACCAGGGATTCGGCTACCAACAATTACATCCTTTGGTTTGGATGCGGCAAGAGTTGCAGCTATCGCCGTAGCGAGTAAGACAAACAGTAACAGACGAGAAGATGCCATTTTTTGCTTTTTTTCGTTGTTGTTGTTGTTGCTTGGTTAACAAATCTACAAGATAAATAGAACATGAATGAATTAAGCGTAGCCAAAAAGTTTTATGTAGAAATGACGTGATACGGAAAGTATGGAGATTTTTAGTATTTAGAGGACGGAAATTATCAGAGTACAATGAGAGAGGTTTGAAAAACAACATGTATTGTATAGATAATGCATATTGCGCAACGAGCAGATTGTTAACCGAAATTCATTAATGAATAAATTGTATAACTTTCTCTGTACAAATAATTATTATTCTTGTTTTAATGTAATTCTGATTTGTACGATAAATATAATTAAATGTGAATTATTTTATATTTAAATAAAATGTATTTAAATCAAACAAATAATGTGTTACTAAAAGTGTTTATTATTAAATACCAATTATACTACTGATTTGAAAAAAAATATTAGTATTGTGGGAATATTTGGATATCATACCAATAATGTATATGAGCTATACCACTATTTATTTCCCTTTTACGCTGACGAAAAAGTTAAAAATTTTTTTGGGGGCACACTTAAAAATTTGTCATTTTCAGCGATGAAATGGATTGTTCGATCGAATTTTTAATCATTTCTTACGGTATCTTTGATTGCTTATAACTTTTTGAAAAATTAATATTTTTTAACGACTCGGGGCTTAAATTTGAGCTTTTACTGTCTACTTTTATAATCTACTTTAATTGTTTTCGAATTATAAATATTTGCAATATGACACTCAATAGAAGAGACATCATTTTTTAACGGAATAGAGCATATATGAAATTTAAATGTAGCCCCAAAATAATATACCATTGAATCGGTTTCGTAAATATATTTTTTTCATTCATAAAGGCTTAAAAAAAGAAGAAAAACTTTGTTCTGTAGATGTGCCTTAAAAATTAAATTCCTTTTTCGTGCTTCGTTATTCCAAGAAAAACGTGAAATTTCCATCAATTCTTTCGATTCTAAATTGACTAAAACCTGTCACCATAAAATAAGTCCTTGAATCGAGCTTGTTCTTATCATTTTTCACATTCGGAATAGTTCAAGAAAAAGTTTGTCTGATAAGTGTGCCCTCAAAAAAAAAATTTTAACTTTTTCGTCAACGTAAAAGAAAAACAAATAGTGGAATAGCTCATCTATACGTGATGTACTGTAAAAACTTACCGGTTAATCAGCTGTTTGAGAGTCAGACACTTTTACGCACTAGCTTTTACTACACTGCTTCACCGTCCACGAGAAATATACTTTTATATAGAGCTCGCGCATTGCTTATCAGTGATAAAGCTTATTGATTCAAAATGATTCATTCTTGATACTAAGATTAATTGATTAATTTCTTGATATGACCGACTATAACTTTATCTGGAAATTAAATAATGTTTTATTATTAGGAATACTCTCATTCATAAAGAAGCATTATATAATTTTAATCATATTTTAAATTTGATAAATTGCTTCCTCGAAGCGGAAGCTTTATCAAGGTAAGGAAACAATATTCCAGGAGAACATACTGGAAATGTTCAATAAGGTATTTTGTATTGTAAGAGATTTTTATTTTTAGAATAATATGATCCACATAGAGTATTGTAATAAAAAGGTACCAAAAATCGATATATCTAAAATTTCTCGAATGGTTTTGTATATAAAAATGTTTGTTGAATTTAACACTGTAACTTAAAACAAAACTTTACGTAGAGCGAATGGTAAAAAAGCAATTTTTATTTCAGGATTCGAAGTAAGATGTTTATAACCCTGGTAGAAATTTGACTATTAAAAATGGGGCACAATCTCAGTAAATAGCCAAGAGAAATGGCTAATTATTGGCTCCCGGTGAAACGCTTTTTCTGATATTATTCGCCCATTTAATAGATTGGGAGTAACATAACCTAA
>JAWWEQ010049657.1:0-13030 GCA_035583055.1 Torymus tubicola
TATGTACAAGTATCTAATGTATACTTCTATAGGATTTACCATATGTAAATTTATTTGGTCAAATAAATAAAAAAAAAATAAATAAAAAAAAAATATACATATATATTATAACGAGGTTCTAGGATAAAATACGGAGAAAATAAGCATCTCAGTTCTCCGTATTCTATCGAACCCATTTGGCTCTCGTTTCCGCGAATTCGTGTATCTCGAGCGGTTGTTTACATCGCTAGAGCAACGTATTCGGGAGCTGCGCGCGGGGGGAGCACAACTATCGCCGTTGCACAGTTGCGCTCTATTCAATTTTGTTAATAAACTCTCACTATTTCTTGCTCTACTCTCGAGTGGGTAAGAATAGTTACATCGATACCAAAGTTTGAATACTAAGATTTGTTACTTGTTAAATTACTTTGATTTCAAAATGGAGGAGTACCATGAAAAACAACTGACTTCAAGTTAAGATTGCAAATTCCGTTCAAAATTTCAAATCCAAAGGTAATGAGAACGTGACTGAAGGTAATACACAAGCTCGTTTAGTCGGTCATGAGAAAAATTACGCTACCTTTCAAACAAATCATGAGAAATTTAGGCATCTGAGGGAAATTGATAAGCGGCATGTCTATTTTACAAGTAATCCCGTTGATTTGGTTGAAGATAGCTTTTATGATCGTAAAAGCGACTATAGTGATTTATTCTTTATTATTATAAAATCATGAACTTAACTATTGTACTTATACATAATTTTATACGTTTTACACTTTTTATTAGTTAAATTGATACTTTAAATAATGTTTCAAAGACAATTATACATTGATAAGTAGTAGAGAGAATGAATGTGTCGAGAAACAAGTTCTTGCAATGTGTTATACGTGCTACCTGCAATAGTTTGATATTATTATTGCAATGAATAGTTTTTATGATTATATTTTACAGCAGTGGTATAAATATAATCATACTCTATTGAAGAAAAATTTTTTTATTTTCTTGGTATCAAGTCCGTGAATGCAAGTTAAGAAGCAGCATAAAAACAAAATTCTGTGGAATAAACACATGAAAATCAGTAATAAGTAATTTTGAATTCGTTAGTCATATAAAAAACATGGTTTTTTTTTCACTATTTTTAAAAATTCATAGCTCTTTTCTGAAAATACTGCCCAAGTTGGTCCTGGGTTTATGTTAAAGGGTTTAAAATACAAAATCAAAAAAAGATTGGTCGAACAGAAAATAGTCTGGCGTACCCCTTTCTTTTTTTTTTATAAAGGTACACTAAAAAGCAGCTAATTAGAGACTTTCAGAAAGGGTCATAAAAAAATATGACTAAATTCTAGAAGTAAAATGCAAATTTTTTCCCAATCAATGTTCAATACAAAAAGTTTCAGGATTTTGAGTAAAAAAATGGCAAAAGTTGAGTTTTTACCAAAAATTGCAAAAAATAACAATTTTTTGTAATTATCGAAATATTGCTCTAAAAATTTAGGAATATATTTTTTTTCATAAAAAACTAAGTGTCTACAAATTTTGAGCAATTTTAAAATTTTGAGCTGCTCAGTTCACCTGAAATATCCCTTATATATATTTACACAAACTAAGTGAAGCAGATATTGAAAAAGTTGAATTTTTCAATTAATATATATAATATCTATAATATTTTAATAATTTTTCTAATTTTTTTACTAATTACATATGCACTACTGTTTGAGAATGTCAATATTAATAATGAGTAACATGCTGTGGGTGTGTTTTGTAAATAAGTTTGAGTCGTACACAAGTTGAAATATAAAAACTGTACAATATATTACATCAGTTTACAATAGAAATCAAAATAAAAACTTAATTAATTACTATTAATGTGTTTGAATGACAATAAGCTGTTCGCAGAAAATTTACATTATAAACTTGGTTGTGTGCGTGTATGTGTACATTACAAGTTGATAAAATCTAAATAGTATTTTCACTGACTCGGTTATTGAGGTTTAGAATAGAATTTGCAAAGATTGAGTTTGTCTGACAATGAGTTTTTCCAATAAAAGAATTCCGCTGAGTGAAACTGGTGAGAAGATCAAGACTTTGTATCTGCGTCTGCTGCTGATGGTGATATCACAGTACTGCTGACATGAGGGGTTACAATTAAATATTATTGATTTAATTGTAGAAGTTATGTGAGTGTGCATGATTAGATGTTATTGATCTAATCATGCATGAGAGTTGAGCATGAGATTGAATCTGCGTACTTGACTTTATACACATGTACTTTTGAGGTTACCTTTGCACGTGCGCAGCTACTGTATAGCGAAATGAGTTGCTCCCACGACGCTGTGTTCATCGGCAATCGGTGATCGTGTAGTTGGTGAATTTGTTGAAAAGAGCCAGTTGAGTATGTCCACTTGAGTTGAGTTGAGCCTGTGAATATGTATTTTCCTTGCGTGATTTCACGGTTTTTCCTTAAGCTGGTGTTTCCTCGAGGGTGGCAAAAATCAGTGAGAGCGAGCGCAAGACGAACTTCTTTCTTCAGCCTTGAAACTTGTCGCGGTAGAAGTCAAATTAGTATCTCTCCCATTGGACAATGGGAGAGAGAGAGAACATTATTAAATTAATGACTGGCGTAGTCATTACACAGTCTCATCTCTTCCGCTGAGACTCCGGGACGCGCTGCCGCGCCGCATCTGCGTCGCAGTAAGCCGTCGAACGCGCAATCGCGCGAAATTTAAACACACCTTCATAACTCCCAAACATTGCGCCCGCCATCAACCGCCAGGATGATTAATTCCACTGGCTACTGGTAAGATGGTGAGATTGGTAATTGACCAAGTAAGTTAAGTAGTGACCGTTTTTAGTGTAACCACTTTGGTGAGCCCAGGATGGAGTTGAATCACTGCGTCGAGTGGCCATTTACTTGGTGGCGACCGTTCATCCGTAAGTAAAACCAATGAGCCAACCTGTATTTCATGAGATGGATGATGCCACTTAGAGATGGATTGTAACCGTTGAAGGTATTGGCTTCACCACTGCTGCCAGAACTGTTGAGTCATCCTTTGAATGAGTTGCCATTCCTTGAAGTTGAGTAAGCCTGGCTCAGGCACTGGCTTCAGTGCCTTGCCGATGAGAAAATGTCCTGGTGCGTTGACGTCTTCTGGGTCCTCAGTAAGTGGTTCTAGGGGCTGAGAGTTGAGTAGCCCTTCAATTTGAGTAGTGTAGCTGAAGTTTCGAAGGTGAGAAGACTGGCCCCAATGGTCCTCCGTAAGTGAAATTTATTGATTTCACAACGGCTCTCATTTGAGGTGCAGCAGGTGTATTGAATATCCATTGAGTGCAATCGGTCACGATTGAGTTGTACAGACTTGAGTTTTCATTGTGAGCTTGTTAGAAGAGTCCTGAGCTCCTTAACAGCGCTAACAAAGTTTGTTCCGCAGTCTGAGTATAGGTGTCAGGATCTTCCTCTGCGTGAGGTGAACCGTCTATAAGCCGCTAAAAATCCGTCAGTTGAGTAGTCACTGACCAATTCGTGATGAACCGCTGAAGTTGAGAAGCAGACAAAAATACAAACTCAGCATTTGTATGCTTTGATCCAAGTACTTTCCATGAGTTTATGGCAATTGGCTCAGCTTAATCGATCCCAGTATGAGTGAAAGGTGATGATGGGGTAACCGTGGCTATGAGTAGCTGCCCCATGAGTTGCTGAGCTCGTTGAGCCCGGTACTTTGCACAAGTCACACACTTTAAGATGTGTGACTTGACAGGAGCTCTATCTCCGATGATCCAAAATTCCTGCCGAGTGTGCGCCAGAGTGAGTTGAGCACCGCCGTGTAATGTTGAGAGATGAGCATTCCAAATGCTCAGTGAAGTGAGCTGACTGCTTCGAGGTAGTAGTGCTGGGTGTTTTGAATGATGGTCCAGTTGAGTTTTTTGAAGCCGACCTCCTACTCTAATAATTCACGATGAGACGATATATGCAGTCAGCCGATTAAAACCATGGTTTCTTGGGATTTGAAAATTCTTCAGCATATTCGGTTCTGAGTGGAAATGAACTTGCTGAATTACCTTGAACCAGAAGAGTTTAACCTTGCAGATTAAATCAGCAGTGAGTTTTGATTCATGACGAGTCTTGCCTTGAATCGATCACATGCGAGCATCACCCATCCAGTAATCGAAGTAGTTGAGTGAAAGATGAGTACTGATCGATCATATTCCATAGTGTTGTTGAGTGTGACACGGCTGCGGTGAGTGTGACTTTCACCCTGGCTTCTGGAATGTTAGTTTATTCAATAGAGTTGAGTTGAGGTGGCCAAGCTGACTTATTCTTGCAAAGCCAACTTGACCCGTGCCACCATAACTGATGCTCTCTGAGTTGATGTGTGAGTAATGCTCGAGACGCTGAAGTTTCTGTGCCAGGCACATGTCTCCATCGCGCGGTTGGAATGAGTTCTTGAATGGATGCCACTCTATATCCAACAAAATCCTTCCATCGTGAGGAGTGTGAGCATATCCAAGTGATTACTACCTTTGCGTCTGACTAGAGATGAATCTAAGAAATTGGCAATCTTGAGTGTGAGTTTACCCTTCTCAACTACCCACAAAATACGTTGCAAATCCCAATCGTGAGGATGAACCTTGATCTTACGATACTTTTTGGTGATGTCAGTTGAGAAGACCAATAGGTGGATACGAATCCCGGTGAGAACATCCACAAGGTGGCAGGTTAAGTCCAGTGTGCATTATGTCGTTAATTAAATTTCCGTTGGTTATGAGTGCTGAACCGTTGAATACTGCTCTGAGTTTGGTCGTTAAACTATCTTCTTTCAACACCTCATCGTAAGGAAGATAAAATGATGATTTGGCAGATATTTCCTATTGAGGGATCTGCACTATGTAGCCTAGTTTACAGTATTTGTCCATAAAAGCAAAATACCTTTTCTTGTAGATGCTGTTGTGGTTGCAGTTTGTGAGTGTTAGATTGAGACACGCTTGAGCCTTTCCAAATCTGCAATTCTTCTGTGTTAAGTGCAATCCATGTGTGACGTGCCGTTTTGTATTTACCAGCTGAGTTGTAGGGTCCAATAATCAGCCATATAAATACTGATAATTATGCAACTGGTTCAGTGTATAATCACTGGTACTTGTGGTATGATGTGAACAGTGATCCTAACCTTGAAATTGTTGTGGATGGGCCGTAAATCTAGTTGAACTTTTCTGAGTGTGTGAATTGAGTGCGTGCCTGCAATTCCATGGATCGGTATAGATGAGTATTGCCGTCTAATTTTGAGTAATTCAACCGTGTTCTTGGAAATAAATGAGATTCCTGATCCTGAGTCGATGAGAATTCTGAGTTTATGAGAATTAACCGATGAGTCATACCATGCCAATGTAGTTGAGAGTAGTGTTGTATGAGTTGATGAGTTAAGCTGTTGAGTTTGACGGTGAGGTGAGATGATGGCGACGATGTCCTAGTGTTGAGTGGAGCTTCTTGCTGAGGTGTCTTGAGTTTAATGATGACATTTTATGAATATTCAAGGATTTTTTTGTTCAAAACCGAACAAAATTTTTAAATATCTTACATAGACTTTTTCCTTGTAATTTTTCGTAGAATTTATCTATATTTTTTCAGGCCTATACAAGACATTTTTTTTTAAATCAAAATCTAAATGAATTTTTTCAAGTTAAATGATCGAAGACCATTCTGGAATCTATACAGATACTTCGGACAATAAAAACGTATCTCCATGTATTTTTCGGTGGAAATACCTTGGAGCCGTTTATTTCTTTCTGAATTTTAATGTTTCATTTGAAGGTATGTGAGTGACAGTGTACACATACAGCTTTGAAAATATTTTTATTGAAAAGCTGAGAAAATTTTACAAAAAAAAACTAGTCTTGTGTCCATCGCGAAAACTGCTTCTCTGAGAAGTTATAAATTAATGAAAATCGATCAAAAATCCAAAAAGTCATCAAAATTCAGTTTTTGACATCTTATATCCAAAACTAAGGTCAAAAAAATCTGAAAAATTCATAGCAGTTCAAAATATATAGTAAAAAGTGCTTCTCCAGGAGTCGATGCCCTCGGCTAACTGCAGCTGTAAAAGGGTAGAGGGCGGTATTCGGGAAGCATGCACGGGTCGGACACTCTAAATGAAAACGCGTGACTCAAGATGTAAGATAAAAACAAGAATCACTTTATGCAAAGTTCGGATGTAAAAGTTAACTCAAAGTAAACGCGTAGGTCGAGACTTTTACGGGAGCCGGCGCGCACCGCCGGCTCTATCGCTTTGCTAAACTATTCGCACGAATAACACGGCTCGCTATGCCGACTTTAACTCACCAAAAGGTGTACGCGCACGCAACAATATAATCATCTACAACAAGTAGTTAGTCGGGACTTACTCGGGGCTGGCCAGCCATCGCAGCCGCAACGCACTTCGAGTCCGCGGGGATGGAGTGAATCCTCGCTGTCCCCACTCGCAGTTGAGTTCTCATGGTTAGTGGCGGCCCTGTGGCGGTCACTCTTCTAGCGGTGGAGGCGCGTCATGGCTGTTGTATCACGCTCTCTCTCTATCCGCACGCACGGCACTTGCGCTTTTCATCCTCGCGTAACTGTGACTGCGTTCACTTCTCGCATGTCATTCTCCTCGACAACATGGTCTTCGTCTTCTTCTCCGATCGTCTTGTTTGCGCCCTGCGCGGCGCACTATCGGACACGGTACGTACAAGCGCGCGAGATTCGAATCTCGCTACGCTGTATAAGTAATTACTCGCACCTTATTTCAGCGCCCGTCACAGAATATAAAAAATAACACAATTTCCTCACTATAATTATCTCTATAAATATTATTATCAATCAAAGTTTAAAAAAAAATACTTAAAAACTATGAAATTAAAATAGTTTTTAGAAAGACTAATGAGTTTAAAAAAAGATATTAAACAATATTTTGCTTAAAAAACACTTGATATTTTTAATAAAAGCAAGGCTTTTTAAAATCAAAATATGCAAGTATAGGAAGAACAGAGTCACCGTGCTTTTTGGAACAGCTAAGATAAGGTTCTTTTACAGTGCTCTGCTTTATCGACAGTGGTAACTGTAATAAACAAGAACTTTTTTTGAAATAAAATTAGAAAAACGTACATCCTCTGAAATTAAAAATTTTTCACAATGTGAATGATTGTATTCAACATTGAAAAAATTTAGAAATATTTGGGGTATAAAAACGGAATTTTCTCGAAAATTCAATTTTTTCTGTTTTACGGATTGTGGGATCATATTTTTTAAGAAATTTTGAAACTAATTATGCAATTAAAAAAATTGATCTTTTCATCATTTTAACCAAGGCTTGCCCCTTAATCATTTATGCAAAACAATCACGGAATATAAACTATGAAACAAGGTTGACAGCATTGTTATGTATAGTGGGCTCACAGCCAACTTCAGGTTGAACACGTACTAAATACACTTTACCCGATGGTTATAAAACCTGTTGAAACTTCAAAGCTACAAGGATGTGGCCTGGAGCCGATACCTCATTAAAGAATAAAAAAAACGTCACCGCTATTTTCATGTTTGTTTTCTTCAAAAAATCGTGGGTAGGCTATCATAGTTCTTGTAAAAACAGTAATTTTTTATACACAAATAAGTATTGTTAAAAATCTTATGAAAAAATACTTGATTTTGTAATATTTTTGCTATTGTTACATATAAAAAATATAGGTTAAGTTGACTTATGAACTTTTTTTGTGGTGTCTAAAATAGAAATTGCAGTAATTCTGTTATATAATGAATAATTTTATAATAGATGTACAAAATATCCATTTAATGAAGCAATATGGCTGCAGTGCGTCCCAAAACTGTAGAAACACCTATTTGTTGCACGGTATAAGTAGTGTAAGTTTCGCAAATTAATGTGATAATCAGTCAGAACTTATTTTACATGTTTGAAACAAAACCGAAACGAAATCAATCGCTTAAAGGTGTTAAAAGCCATAAAAATATATTTTTTATTAACTTTATTTAAAAAATGAACAAATTATTAACAATTTTGCCGTCCCATAACTGTAGAAACACAACAAATTCTCTATTAAACCAAGTAATACTTTTATTTTTATTCATTAATTTCTTATAAAATACTAGTTTGCATTAATTCCTTACAAAAGAATACAAATTTGACTAAATTAATGTATGAAATATATGCATTCTAAGAGTTTACTTGAGTTTTAATTTAATTTTAATATTTTGTTTGTCCACCGTTGTTTTTAATTAGTTAAGAAATACGGCTCCACATACTCCTGACTAATTTGTTAATGGTATCAGCGTTAATCTCTCGCCATGCTTACAGAACTGCAGTTTTCAACTTTTGCACAGAGTTGTATTGTTTATTATTGGCATACACTTTACGAACAAGAATACCCCAAAGATTTTCTATAGGATTCATGTGCAGAGATCACGCAGGCCACTTCAAAACTAAAATATCATTAATAGAAAACCATTTTTTAGATTCTCGACTCCCATGTATTGACGCATTGTTTTGCTGAAAAATGAGATCTAAATATTCATTATTGTCCATAATAGGTCGTCAGGTGGGTGCAAGAGGCTATTATCTCGGAAAAGCGGTAAGGAGTCTATTATCTCGGTAAAGCGGTAAGGAGGCTATTATCTCGGCCGAGATTTGAATAGTATATGATCTTGAAAAGAATTTTATTTGAAATAGTTTTTAGGTTGGTAACCATGTGTGCTGAATTTTACAAACAAAATTTTATTGATTTATTTTAAATTTATACACGTATAAAAAAATTAAATTTTTTTTTCAAAACAGTAAAACAAAATTCTTTTTTACTTATCACTATATACATGTATACATAGGCACATTTTTACAACAAAACCAAATGTTTTCTTTTTAGTATGATTTGGAGTAACTTCAATTCTCGAATTACAAATGCCATATTAGAATGAAATAAATATAACATATTGAAAATGTACGAAAAATTAATAATATAAACGCTATGCTGAAAATAATATTAATGTTCACCCCATGAGATTTTTATAATAATCTTTATATTTAAAAAGAAAACATTTGGTTTTGTTGTAAAAATCTGCCTATGTATACATGTATATAGTAATAAGTGAAAAAGAATTTTGTTTTGATGTTTTGAAAAAAATTTTTATTTTTTATACGTGTATAAATTAAAATTTTGTTTGTAAAATTCAACACACAATTACATTTGAATTTTATTTAAAAATCGTGCCATGGTTACCAACCTAAAACTTTTCGAAATAAAATTCTTTTCGAGATAATATACTCTTCAAATCTCGGCCGAGATAATAGCCTCCTTACCGCTTTTCCGAGATAATGGCATTTTCACCGCTTTTTCGAGCCTTCTCATTCTCTTCCCCGACATAATAGCCTCTTGCACCCATCCGACGAGGTAATAAATTATTTTCTAACACACGAATGTAGTCTGCTGAATTCATTTTGCAAGATGGAAACGCCAACGGCAAAGTTCCATGAAAACTCAATGCTCCCTATACCATTAAGCTGCCACCACAAAAATTTCTGCGGGAGAAGTATTGTGGTTCTTTTCGTAAATCTCTTCAGGAAGAGTGGACCCCATCTGGTCCGTCAAGGTTAAATTTTTTTTCATCTGAGAATACTACCTTAAAAATTAAAAATTATCACAATTTGTTTTTACTCAATAACGTTAATAATTTACCATTTCAAAGTTTGTAGTCATATTCAATCTAGCAATATCTACTCTAGCTTCTTCATGTCGTGGCAATAATCTTGGAATTTTCTGCATTTTTGTCTAGTGATAAAAGTAGACCATTGTAATACTCGATCTATCAATGATTTGGCAATGCTTACTGGTAAACGGCTTTTGATTTAACAATTTGCCTTTCCAATCGAGGCGTAATCTTTTTTTTTCGTCCACCTGTTTTTTTTGTACCATAAAGTACAGGATCTTTTAAAAAACTATGAATAATTTTTTCACAAATCTATCAAGTTTTTGTGATATCTTTCTAAGACTTAACCCAGTTTCACGGTATGCTTGAATTCGACGTTTTTCGTGATCAGTTAAATATTTACCTCTCGGCATTGTGAGTTTATTAGAGAAAATTATTATACTACTTTTTCGAGACTTACACTACTTATACCGTGTAACAACTAAATATTTCTAAAGTTTTGGGACGCACTGTATAACATTTCAACATTTGGATTTAACGAACTTATCTACAAAAACAATTTCTGAATTAAGAGATGATAAACTTGCAACAATATCAGACATTCTAAGATTATTATTCCATTATACAATAATAAAATAATAAAATGTATGTAGATTGTAGAAATGTATGTAGTACTTCTCAATTGCATAATAAAATTTCATAAACTTTATAAAGAATTTCGTGGTTTCCAAAAATATCAAAACATATCCACAAAGAAAATCAGTTTTTTATGAGAAATATCAGAGGTTTTTGACATATCTGATAGTGTATTTTCCTCGATTAGTAGTATGAAAAAAAATGATCCTATCTAAATCATTTGATGAAATTCGCAGGCGCTTGAAAATTATTGCAGAATGTCAACAAAGCAATGGTTCAAAAATGTCTAAAATTTACTGTACTTCATATTCGAGTAATATATTTGACGATGTATAATTTTATTTTTATAAGTTTCATGTATAACGAGGTTCGAGGATAAAATACGGAGAAAATAAGCATGTTAGTCCTCCGTGTTCTATCGAACCCTTTTGGCTCTCGTTCCCGCGAATTCGTGCATCTCAAGCGTTTGTTTACATCGCTGGAGCAACATATTCGAAAGCTACACGCGTGAGGAGCGCGACTATCGCCGTTGCAAAATCACGCTCAATTCAATTTTGAATGAAATTCTTTCGGACCGTTTAACCGCGCGCACGCGATCATCTGATATTCGTATACTCTAGTGACCGACGCTATTCCCGGGTCCAGTCTTGTCATCGTCATCCCTGCTAGGGAAGTATTCCGGCATGGGTGCAGGCCTGCTGTTGTCGCGAAAGGACGCTTCCCATCAACAGCCTGCACTTAGTCAACGGTAACGCGACCTGCAAACGACTCCGTGAGTAGACCGTTTCGTACGATATTAACTGGGTTGGCGCAGTGTTAACAGTCCCAGCGTTCCTATATTTTCGGCTTGTAATTGCGAGCGGCCGGTGTTGTGTTCACCGACCGAACGGAAATTAATTACACTGATCCGCCCATGCCGAGCGGCGGATCTCGGCTTCTTGGCCGCGCGCAACGCAACGTATATTGTTTGTATTTAGACTCGAATAGACTTTGTTATTGTTTTATATACATCAAGACTATTCTTTTATTTCAATATCATCATCTAACCGAGAAGACGATTATCACGAGTATCCGGCACCGGAAAAATCTGTTACAACTGGCGTCCCTAACGTGTCGGGTAAGGAGAAGGTTAGCGGCCGGTGCGTTCGAAGCCGGCCTATTCAAATCGCGTTCGTATGAATTTGCCCGGGCGCGAATCATTGCACCCGACTGATGATCAGCAGACGGCTGTAGCCATAAGTTGTTACAGCTGATTGGCGCAGTCATTTAAACTCGCCAAGTCGAGGTGCCGGGCGTAAACAAACAGACAAGAAGGCTCGCGACACGCATTCAAACATAAACACAAAACAGCCGATTGCTTGCTTTTGTAAGTGTTTATGTTTATGCTCGGGCAGTATTATATATACTCGAGCCGAGCCTGTTTAAAGTTCCAGTGCGGACTTAAGAGTCCAGGGACAACGTGGGAGAGGAAAGATGATGCAATCTCTCGCCGGTCCAAAGAGTCCAAATGTACGTGCTACACTGAAAGCATAGGTAGCAGGCGGACTGAGGACAAAGTTAATATATTTATGGCGCCTGATGCAACCGCGATATCCAGTCAACAAGGTGACAACGGGGCGGGCACTGCTGGGGAAAATATGCAGTTCGGTAATTTTCCCCAGTCCGAAAACTCTGGGTCAATACGTCGTTGGTCCTACACAGAGAGTCTGAGGGCATCTGACGGCACTGTCGACAGCCCAAGTGCTTCGCACGGGGGAGTCCGTACAGCCTGGGAGAGAGGAGATCCTCCAAGCTCTTCTCCTTTCAAAACCTCCGAGACAGCGTGCAGCTTACCGAATTCTAGGGCGTCGGACAGCTGTACGGAAACTCCCCAGATCTCTTTAATCGAAGATCCATCGAGACTTGTAAGAAGCAGGGGAGACGTTCGTTTTACCCACACAACGGCATCAGCGGTGGCAAATATTTCGGTTACGTCACACTACATCGACTCTATATAATCGGAGGGGTGCTACTGTACTGGCAAGTACCCATGTAACCGAACACTGTAGGATGATGAGAAGAAATTTCGATGTCTCAGCGAGGAAGTGAGACGTCTGCACGAAGAGCTTGGTCATCTTCGCGCGCCAGTACAGTCGTTAAAAGCTTCATCTTTGCCAAAGACTAAAGCGATGAAAGCCAGGAGAAATGAAGATCCGGCGAAGAAGCATCCTCGGCAGTGTAATCTGGAACGATCTACACGCAAGTCGATTCAGAACACGAAGCCACGAGTTATGTCTACCAATAAAGGAGTCGATCCGGCATCGGGAGTAGCTATATCGCGAGCTATCTATGCTACGCAATAAAGTTGAGTTCGCTTTGCAAACAGTTTTTCGGTTTGCAGCATCACCGGGAAGTCTTTTTAGATTGACTCCCGCGCCACCATGTTCCTGGGTACGAGCTGCCGGAAATATAGCAAATTTCTATTTAGAAAACTGTTACAGATGTTACTAAGCGAAGAATTCGATACTGAAACAGAACGTGATTTAGAGGATGTTAGTAACCAAAATGTGATGTTCGACCAAAAAATTTCTACCATTAGAAGTTCAGATCTTACCCTTTCAGCTCATGCTCCAACTAGTAAGAGTACTATTGAAATAGGAGAAGGTAGACATTATTTTATTTATTTATTTATTTATTTATTTATTTATTCAGAGTAATACAATCGTAATACATGTGGTTGCTGACATTTAGACGTAC
>JAWWEQ010049658.1:0-13024 GCA_035583055.1 Torymus tubicola
GAAAAAGGTAATAACAACACTTCATATCAATTAATAACTTGAATAAAAGTATCTTCCCCCAAATCCAAGACCTAACACAAGAAATCAAAAGCAAAAATATATAATAAAAACAGGGAAATAGTAGTCGTTGCAAATAAAATAGAAAATTTCTATTTCGTTAAAAGTTACGCATTAAATATGAAAAATAATATAAATGCAAATTCAGTAAAGTTAACTGAGAAAGAAGAATGGTACAAAGCACTTGGTCATGTGAATTTCCAATACTTGAATAAGTTAGTAAACAGTAAGTTAGTCGACGGTTTACCGGATAAACTTGAAAATATTCACATGAAATGCGCGAATTGTATTGAAAGTAAGATGTCTAACGTACCATTCAAAAATAATAGAACAAAGACTAAAGAAATTTTTGAGTTGATTCACATAGATTTAAATGGTCCACATAGCACAACTGGCTATGGTGGAGAAAAATATTTCTTAACTTTTATTGACGATTATGGTAAATGTACTAGAATTTCTTCATTAAAAGTAAGTCAGAAACAGCAAATTGCTTTAAAGAATTTGTAAATCTAGAAGAGAATAAATTTAATAAAAGAATTAAGAAATTACAGCGCGATACAAGGAAAAGAGTATTTGAACAAAGAAATTTATGATTTCACCAGATCGAAAGGTATAGAATTGTTGTCATGTCCACCCTACGTCTACGAATTGAATGGAGTAGCGGAAAGATACAATCGGTCAGCAATACATATTGGTCGATGTTTATTAAGAGAAGCTAAGATTCATAGAAGATATTGTCCAGAGATTATGAAAACAGTCGCTTACTAGAAAAACCGTACAGTCGCGAATACGGAAGAAAATAAAACTCCTTACGAGATATTCATGGGTACAAAGCCCAATGTAAAGAATGTAAAAATTTATGGAAATCGAGTCTTTGTTTAGAGTACCGGAAGCTTTAAGAAAAAGTAAATGGGACGATAAGGCCCAATCAGGTGTTTTAGTAGGCTATGTTGAAAATGGATATAAAGTCCTTGTAAATAATAGAGTAGTTACCGCGCGACATGTTGAAGTCGTTGAAGAAAATATAAAGTTAATTTATACAAGTAACTCCCAAGAAAAGGAAAGCTGTACTTCTAAATCTGATCAAAACATAAATAACAAAAACAAAAACGAATCTGAAAATGTAGTGAATGATCAAACAAATAGTGATCTTAAAAATAGTGTAACAGAAAATTTAACAAACTTTCAAGGTACATCTTCGGAGAACTTTCCGAGAGAGTTCCTAGAAAATCTACTAGGCAAAGTGAATAGATACGGAAACCCTGTATTATCACACTGTGTTTCTATAAATTATAGTAATGTAGATGCGTCGTGTACATTTGAGAAAGCAATAAATTGCAATGATAGTGAAAATTGGAAAATTGCGATAAATAATGAAATCGAATGCATAAATAAAAATAATACTTGGGAGTTAGTAGATAGAATTAAAGATAAACAAGTTTTAAGCGTTAAATGGGTTTATACTAAAAAGTTAAATGATAGATTTAAAGCAAGACTAGTTGTAAGAGGTTTCCAACAAAAAAATGTTATTGATGATATATATTCTCCAAATGCTAAAAATCAAACTCTACAAACTTTACTTTCATATTGCTGCCATAGTGGGCTCATAATAGAACAGATGGATGTAGAAACCGCGTTCCTAAATGGAAAAATCAACTCGGAGTTATATATCAGTCAACCTAAAGGATATAAGGATGGGACTGGAAGAGTCTTGAAATTATTAAAAGCTTTATATGGACTAAGCGAAAGTCCGAGAGACTGGTATGAATGTTTTGACGAATATATTATAGGCTCGGATCTTAGGAAAAGTAACATATAATTATGTCTATATGTAAAAAGAGAAGGTGAAAATGCGACTTACGTATTAATATATGTAGATGATCTATTGATATGTAGCAAAGAGAAAAAAGAAATAGCGAATATAAAACTTCTATTATCAAAGAGATTTAAAATGAAAGATTTAGGAGAGATAACAGAATATCTTAGAATAAATGTAAATGATGATTATAAAAATTATAGTACCCCAATGGAAACAACTCTAAAGATTGAAAAATCAGATGAATGCGAAAGTAATTTTAAATATAGAAATTTAATAGGCGCGTTATTATAAATAAGTTCAAGTACTCAACCAGATATTAGTCGTAGTGTAAATTATCTAAGCAGATTTCAGAATTGCTATATAGAGACCCATTGGAAGTATGCATTACGAATCTTGAAATATCTATATTTAACAAAAAGTTTAAGTATAAATTATAAAAGAAAAGAGGGTCGTGATTTAATCGATTGTTATGACCGATAATTTAGATAGAAAGTCCACATCTGGTTATGTAATTAGGATCTTTAGTAACGTAATCGATTGGAAATCAAGAAAACAAGTGTGTAACAAAAGCATCGACATATGCTGAGTACGTGGCTTTATCCGAAGCAGTTAGTAAATATGTGAAAGAATAATAGAAGATTTTTAATATAAAATTAGATAATTCGATAAAAATATACGAAGATAATTCAGGAGTAATAAATATAGCTAACTACGGTAATTTTACAAAAAATTCGAAACATATTGAGATTCACTACCACTTCGTGCATGAGAGTGTTAAAGAGAATGAAATAGAGATTGTTAAAATATATACGAATGAAAATATGGCGGATATTTTCAGTAAAGCTCTATGTAAAGAAAAATTTGTAAAGTTCAGAGAACTACTAAATATAAAATGAAATAAATTATAGTACTCAACATAAATGTAAGGAGGCGTGTTGAATAAAGTATACATTTATATTGGAGTTCCGAATTGAGGTACAAGTTCCGCTGCTCTGAATTTAAAGACAAAGCGTCAATGTTCAAGTTCCGATGCGGGAACTTCAAGATAAAACGTTAATGATCAAGTTCCATGCGAAGGGAACTTGAGAGTCCACGTTCTCATATATATTGTACTTAGCATGCGACGACAGGACGAAGCGTGCGCGACTCTCACAAGCACACATACACACATGTATACGCCTCCCCACTATAGGGCATCGTATGATCGGTGTACAAGCAACAGCCGTCGCCTTGCGTCTCTCTTTTGACTACCGAACTCCGAAGCGCTAGCACCTCGTGTGCTGCATGGGCGGCTTGCCCTTGCCCTTGCCTTGTAAATACATATTTCTTTCTTATCATTAAACATTATTATTAATAATTAAAGGAAGTGTTATTCACCACCAACATCCATCTATCCACCTTAACATCTTGAACAAAACGCTCGCGATGCTCTCGAGCAAGCATCGCGACGTTAGCTCAGTGGTAGAGCGCGGGCCTACAAGCCTCGAGATCGTGCGTTCGAATTGCGCTAATCGCATATTTTAATTAACAAACGATAATGCGCGGATAATTATGCAAAATTGGAATGTCTAAATCTTCCTCCTAAAAAGTAACTGAAAATTATTGAAAATTCAAAAAACAAAGCAGAAAATAAATAAAATTGTTTGTAATACTTAATTTTATGAACGTAAATAAAGAATTTATATTTTCTTTAAACCATTCTAAAATAATATGAACAACTTTCCAATTTCTTGTTCTGCGTCTATTATATTATCTGACAATACATGCCCATACATAACAATTCTCTCAAAGTTATCGTTAAATCCAGAAGCAATATCGATAATATTTTTAACAGTTAGAAGAAAAAAATGAATATTGTCAAAGTTCTCATTAAATAAATATGGCCAAGTATTTTGGATTTTTTCTACTTCTGGCATATTTTCTTTATTTAGAAAAAGTCTGAAGAGGAAAGGAATCTTGAAAATGTTTTATTAATTCTTCTATTGGCGCTTCTGCATTTGTATTAAAAATATTTAGTAGTGTAACTCTGAAAATCTCGGCATTTTCCTCCCCTTGCTTGTTATTAAAATTTGGTTGCCACTGAATACAACCTGCTTTAATGGCTTTGAGATGCTTGTTCACCTTCAAAGGAAGCTTTAATCTTTTTTGTAAACTATCCGCCATTTCTCCTCTATTTATATATTTATTATTATCTGATAACTTATGTGTTAGTCTTGCGAACCCTGAACCGAGACGATATCTAGATTGAAGCCTCTCTTCGAATACTAAAGGATATGCATAATAATAATTTTTCTAATCTTTTGAATTACATACTGAACAGATTATTTAATGATTGCTTCTTTTTGCTTCTGTTATTAGGTATTTCTTTTTGAGCAGTACTTATGTGTCTGAAAAAATATACAAAATAATATTAAGAGTTTTTTACATTAGTTGTAATTATTTAATGTTATTATTTGTTATATCTGTATAATTTTCATTTGAAGAAGTAGAGAGGTCATCTTACTTTTAGAATCAGCATTGTCTCGTGAGGTTTCCACTGTACATGTTTCAGAAGTGGAAGGCCAATCTTCACCTTCGTCGAGGAGCATAAATATCTCATCACGTCAATACGTTAAACAAACATTTTCGTCAATTAATGTTTCATCTTTCTCTAAGACTAATTTTGTGCTATTTACTTATAGTTTCGATTTTGCAACTGATATAACATATTTTATAATTGTTGGCGAATTTTCGTCTGCTGCAACTGCTACTGTTTTAGTGCGGTTTCCTGAACAAACTTTAATTACCAGCATCTAATAAAAAAGTATTTTTTGTGTTAGTTATATTTTTTGTAAGTTGTTACACATAACAAAAATAAATATTAAAAGCAAATATGATATTATGATAATTTACTTAAATAACAAAAATAAGAAATTTTAATCCATGACCAAAGAAAACAATTTATATTTAAAATAAAATCTACACTAAAAATAAATTTGATATAATCAAGGAAATGGCACTTCTTTCAAGCAAAATTTACTTTTATTTAATCAAGAATATCCTTGATTATATCAAATTTTTGTTTTATATATTTAAATGCAGCTAATGGGTATGCAGGCAAATTTTTGTTTGAGTGTATATAATTTGTAAATTATTGAGGATAACTGCAAGTCTTATTAGTAACACACCATGCCAGTTATCTTAACATTACATTATTTTATGAATACTCACTGCTATTAGTAGTAGGATCAAATGGCAAGTATTTCAGCAAGTAAATAGGATAAGATTCAATGATGTACTGAGGCAATGAATCTGGAGATAAAAGAAAGAATACGGAAAAATTGACAACCATTGCGATCGAGTTTCTTGTCCTTTGTATTTCACTACTTCGTCCACGCCTAACTCAGGATAGGGAATGATTTCATCAATATATCCAACAAAGTACGGATAATCATATTGCTCCGTTATCAAAATATATTTTATCCTACAAATGATGAAATTGATGAAATCGTTCTTTCCTATACAAAGACAGCTATTTTCCAAATAATTTACATCACAAAAGTTGACATTCTTTCTAATATGGTAATTTTTTTCGGACTGTCTTTTACAAAATCATCTATTAATGACGATATTTGTTTGTCGTATGAAATTGGATCATATCAAATAGCTTCTTTGGATATTACGATAATTTAGTACTGATTATCAAGTGAAGCTTATAGGAGTTCGTGTTTTTCAGCAAGTGGCCTCGAATCTAAGCGTTCAAATATGCTTCAATGGTCCATATTGTTTTATCAATTCATAATAATGCATGTCAGAACTTAGAGCTGGAGCACAAAGTAGGAAATTTAACTCTCTTGAAAGTAACATCATTTTCCATACATCATCGTCAGGATCTTGAATTCTATCGTACAAAGCCAAAGGAAGAATCAATAACAACCTCCGTATTTGACTTGCTGAACCAGTTAATTTCTTGGTTTTTGAATATATCTTAATTTTTTAATTAGTAAATTTGATATTTAGCCGATAATTTAATACATTTAAAAGAATCCATTTTTTTTAATCAAATACTTGATTGCTAAATGTAAGTCGTACGGAACTATTCCTTCGAATAAATCACGGTTTTCCAACATTTTTACAAAGATTAAAGGAAGCAGGGCTAAAGTAAACCCTGGATTTGAATTTAGCAAGCCAAAATACACAAAAACCATGTATAATACACTCATAACAAAAATTTTTACTTCTAATCTACCCACTTAAATACGAATTTTCACGACTTTTTAGCGATTTTTCACGGTTTTCCATCATTTTTTCAAAGAGTAAAGGGCGTAGAGGTAAAATAAACCCTGGATTCGGATTCAGCGAGTCAAAACACACAAAAATCATGTATAATACACTTATAAAAAAAAATTTTGCTTTAACCTATGCTCTTTAATGCGAATTTTCATGATTTTCCGTAATTTTGTTCGTGTTTTCACAGTTTTTCACCAATTTTTCATACTTAGAAGGGTATACGGTAAAATAAACCTCGGATTTGGTTTTAGCGCGTCAAAATACACAAAAACCATATATAGTACACTCATAAAAAAATTTATTGCTCATAACCTATATTTTTAGGTGTGAATTTTCACGATTTTCCGCGATTTTTCACAGTTTCTCGTTAATTTTAAACAATTTTAGGGTGTCTGGGCAAAACCAACTTCGAAATCGGATTCAGCGCGTCAAAATACATAAGAATACATAGGTCTGGTTCCCAGAACAGACCACTTTTTTTTTGTGTGGCGGTGTTATCATTGTGTAACCAAACTTTTGCAGTCTCTAACGGTGATACATAGCTAAAGTGATACGGGGTTGAATTTTCATCATTATCTTCGATTGCGATTTCACCAGGTTTAACATAATTAGAATTTTTTTCATAGTATTTTTGACGTTGATACGTATTTCGAAGTTCGCCATGTTCTGGATTTTTTCGCACTCGCAAAGTCTGGAAACTATTACTAAAAATATCTGCAACTGTTGTTTTATCAATATTTGTCAATTTAGATGCTGACAGTGGATAAAATTCTCTACAATTAAAAACAAGAGTCGATAGCTGTATTTCGACAAAAGTTATTGATGAAAACGTAATATTTTGTAAATAGGTTATATTTCGAAATTAAAAAATATATTAACTTGAATATTTTGTTAGTTATAAATGATATTGAATACTATAACTTACGAAATATAACCTATTTACTTACATTACTAAATGATTGATTTAAAAAATTTCAGAGATATTTGATATTAAAAATTTTTTAAATCTATCGAAAATGATATGTATCTGAATAGGATGAGTAACATTTGAAAGAGAATTAAAATATTTATATTTCTTGACATCGTATGCGTAAAATTGGATGTTAGAAAAAGTTTTCCGTGTGCAAAATTAACTTTTACATATAGTATGAGTAAAATAAGAAACTTTGGATATCGTGATTTTTTATGGCGAAAATGGATGTGTGTATATATACAAGGTGTCCCATTTTAATCCCCCACCCCTAGAAATTGGCAGAAGATGCACTCGGAGCATTAAATCATAAATACAAAAGTTTTAGGGTTCAAAGGATGCCACCTAATGGTATGGACGACATTAACTTTGAACGCGATTTTCAAGGTTATTTCAAGGTCAAAATGGTTTTTTAATGGGAATCGCTATTTTTGACCCCAGAAATGGAAAGAGCAGAAAATTTTACATTCATATATGTTCTCTCACAAATTTTCTGCTCTTTCCGTTTCTGGGGTTAAAAATGGGCAGTGTCCATAAAAAAACCACTTTGACCTTGAAATAACCTTCAAAATTGCCGTCAAGATCACAGTCGTTGGCCCCCCTTAAACCCTAAAACTTTTAGTTTACTTTGATTAATGATTTGTGCAAAGTCGGCTTTGCCAATGTTGAAGTAAACACGTCCAATTATTGAAGGAAACTTATAATAATTTATAATATTTATATTTGTCATAAATTAAAATACGTAAATATATAAATTTTTTTTTTTTTTTTTTTTTTTTTTATTGAAACATCAAAATGTGATATTAAAACGATTGAACTCCTGGACTTATATAATTTATATATTACAAATAGATTAAAAAAAATAGACGGCTTAGAATAAAATATATACACGGAGAAAATATTAGTGTAAACATTATAATAAGTTTCTGTAAAAATTACGATCTTGTGTAGGGAACGCAGCCACAGACTGACAATTTATATTTTTTACAACCCAGATGGTAATTTTGATGAGTTTTTAAATTTTACTATCCTGAAATATACCCTCGCTATGCTCGGGCGACAAACTCACACTCGAGCTCAAATCATATTTCTCACAAATGTATCGAAAAATACTATTTTTGCACACAAATTAAAAACACGATAAAAGTTATATTCTGTATTTGTAGTTTTATAAAAAAATAGGAATTAATAAATACTTTTAACATTAATTTTGATAGTTCAAAGGTTGTTTTATTGAGAAAGCAAACATTTCTTACCTTTAAACTAAATCATACTGTTCAAATAATAAGACGATTCTGACGATACTTCACTCAAAAATCTGAGTCTTGTCCCAAGCACAGCCTCAATAGCTTCTTTAAACAAGTACTACATCTGGTAGATTTCACTGAGATAAACTCTGTAAAAATAAAAACACATAAAAATAAATGAATACAAAAATAAGTTTTCCATGCGTTCTATGAACATATAAAAAGTTTGAAGTTAAATGTAACTACTATAAAATCTAACTATTTAATATAAGTAGTCAAGAGAGTTTACGAAAATAATTTACACATAAATTATAATAAAATTTCTTACCTTTTAATACTCTAATACTCTAAAAGCAGAGGACTAAGGTAATTAAAATATAAAACTCTGCACCTCATTGAAATGAATAATTTGAAAGGACGCTATGAATTTGATGTGCAACTGAACACTGTGATAGATTATATACACACTGATACTAAATAATTGTTAAAAAATGAAAACCACGTTTGAATTGGAGTAACGGTCATTGGAAGTCGTACATAACCTCAAATGTTTGCATGCATAATTTTTAGGGTATTGACGTATAGTAGGATTAAAATTTCGCGAAACTTTATTCATTACTACTCGAAATCATAGTTAATTAATTCTTACATTGAGATGCACTCCTATAAAACGAATTATAGTTGCGATTTCTTAATTAATGCTCCACGCAAAAAAAAACATGCTTGTCGGTCGCAGCGATCGCGTTCAAAGAGGTAGAGTTCCCTAGATGGCGCAACATTACCATTGAACGGAAGTTTTAACCGATCAGATTCGGGTTGCTCAGTAGAGCAAATAGCCGAGACCCTCGCTCAACGGACGAAATTTGCACTAATATTGTGTATTTACACCGCTGATATAGTATATTTACACCGCTGAAGTGGGGAAATACTAGGGTAAAACTTGGATTTCAACGGTAATTGTACATAATTTTTTTTACAGTGTAGTCTTTTTCTTTGGCATATCTACCATCACGGTCTACTGTCCTGATCTTTTTGTCATCGACTGTAAAGGTGGCGTACTTCCTCTTTTTTGTAAGAGTAATTAATACCACCCATGGTTGCTGAAATAGCCAACTACCACCTCAATAGTCTCATCACCGAGGTCTTGAATCTCATTGATATTCTTTGCGACAACGATGAGCGCAACGTCGTCAGTGAAAGCTACCATCGAGACTCTCTCTCTCTGGGAGTGGTTGTTTAAGCAGTCCGTCGTATAGTACGTTCCAGCCTGAAGGTCCCAGGACCGAACCCTGTGGAACGCCGGCTGTGATTTTATAGGAGTGTGTTTCGTAGAGCAGAGCTCGGTTCATTTCGTAGCTCGAGATAATCGTCCGGAGGTAGAGCGGTAACTTTACTTGTTCCAGAGACTTCATGATGTGGGCCTATCTGGTCAAGTTGAACGCATTCCACATATCTAGCGCAAAGTGAGCACAGTTTGCTTACAATGGCATTAATAATTGTGCGACCCTTCCGCATGCTAAACTGATTATCGAAAGGCCTCCTGCCTCTAATATGGCCGCGTCTAGCCTAGCACCTAATACCCGCTCAAATAATTTTCCGGCAATATCCAGTATGAAGAGTGGACTGTACCATCGACTGCGCCATCTGTTACCATCAGGCCAGTGTTGGCTGGCCGTTCCCGATGTTCGGGGAACATGTGACGAATCACTCTGTCCAGAAAAAATAGGCATGTTGGTGCGTTGGGACCTCGGCTTGATCTTATTTAGGACCGTTTTGTACAGACGCCCCCAGGGGTGCCATTTTACCTCTTTGCACAGGTCTTGCCAGCTCTTTCTTTTAGCCATTTTAACGGCAGTTTTGATCTCACTCCTTTTGATTTCATGCGCAGTACGTAGCTCCTCATATCGCGGCCCCTGAGCTGCTTGTTGGTGCTCTCAGTGTATTTCCGCAATGTTCTCGAAATACCAATAGATTGACGGGCGTCCCCGGGGGTTGCGCTTTGTGTAGATTGAGGCATCGCAGGCCCCGGTTAAGACTCATGAAAGGCATAGAGCTTGCTTTTTTGCGATTGCTTCCAGCAGTGTTTCCTCTAGGGATCATAGGAACGTCTCTCTGTCAAAGGTGGACTGTGCCTAGCTCTATTTTATCGACAGCTTATCCGCACCTGCCAGTCTCCTTAGCCAACTGGAGTTTGTATACTAGGCCTCGATGATCATTACTCGTGTTAGTCCAGGCAAACTAGTATTTTTCTTTACAATAACTGTGAACAATAATTACTTTAACAATAATTAATGTCTCAGCGGATTCTTATAGTTTCCAATAGTAGAAACATAATGTATATAGTTGCTGCTTGAGAATAGTGAAATTACATTGTTTAAACAATGCTCAAAGTTGAAAAAAAACAGGTTTTTGCATATATAATTGCAACTATTGATCTCACAAACAAAAGTTCCAATTGAAAGTTGTAGATATAAAAGTATCGAGTAAGCTGCTTACTGCAACTATATGTGAATTAGTTCATTAGTTATTGCAAATAAACCGTCTAAAATCGTTATTTTTTAAATTATCAATAACAAATTCAGATTTTGCCAGCCATTAAGCCGAATCTGAATTTTTTTTTTAGAGCTGTACGTTATTAAGTAACTAAAACTTTTTTTTACAGGAATTTCTACGTTTTTGGGAGGGCTCATTTTAATCTTAAAGAGTTGTACTTTCAATACCGAAAAAGACCTAAGAGATTAAACAATTAAAAGTTGCTTAAAAACCGCTTTAAAAAATGTGCTCTAAAATATTTATAAACAATAGGCTCTCGCGGTCAGACTATTATAGTTATAAACTTCTTAACTTGATATTCGTAAAGTAGGCATTTTTTAAGAAATTTTAAAACCTGAATGGTTGCTCTAGTATAATCAGAAGCTGAGATAATCTTTTATTTTTTTTTTAAATCACTGCGGCCTTATTTTTAAACATTAAGGAACGAAATAGGATGCTTTTCTAAGTTCGATAGTTGTTCTAATAGTAAACAAATTTTGAATGTTATTTATTTACAACCGCATGCATGGTTGATTGATAAAGACTCATAATTTCTTTTAACGCAAATTGACACTGTTCCTGATTATCAAGAACGTATGTGTGCAGATATTGTTAAAAAGACGCCGTGCAGTTAGATAAGCGACCAGCTATAATATTACTCTTGCGATTAGTATAAAATATTGTCATACATTTACTATGATAACGTGCATTTACCGCCGCTAAATCCTCAATGCCATTTAATCGCCGGTACAAATTGCTATTGAATTCATCGTCGTTTGTTCACAAAGTAAACACACTTTTGGATCCATGGTAGCTGTAAAAAGTTCAAATATTTAATTTTCTATAAACTTTATAATTATGAATTATTAATTAATAAAAAGTTGAAGCGTGGCACAATAACAAGTGTTAAGGAAATTTAAAGAATAAAAATACAATGTTTGTGGTGTACACAGTGGTTTGTGTGCTTTGTGATAATGGATACCATAAGAGTGACTTCAACAAGAAAAAGAATGTTAAATATTTTACTGGTGTTATGGTAATATGTGATGAGCACGACGGTTTAGACATAAACTCAATTAATACCACCGACCCGCGAGTGATAATTCAACTTTTAAAGAGAGAATTATTACAAGGGACAAGTTAATTGATAACATCGAAAGTAAATACAGTAAATTGAAAGAAGAACATGTAAAACTCCATCAAATTTATTCAGAAGATGAGATATACAGAGAATCAATAAAAAAGGAAAATACACTACTGAAGGAAAAAAATACCACGCTCAGTGAACTGAATATGGAAATTAGAGACAAGAACAAACTATTAAAGGAACTACTAACCAAAGAGAAGGAAATTCCAAAAATGAAACAATCTTACTCTAGTATACTATCTACACAAGTAGTCACGCAGCCAAAAAGTATACCCAACATTATAGTAAAAAAGAAAGACACAAATGACAAGACTAATATAAAAGAGGAAGTACTGCATTATTTAATAAAAGAAAAATTGATTCAAACAAGAAAAGTTAACATAAATAACAGTAATGAAGTAATAATAAGCTGCATGAATACAGAAAGTGCTAAAACAGGTGAAAGGCTACTAGAGACAAAATTAAACCAGATATGTAAAGTAGAAAAAGAGAAATTGAAGAAACCAATTATTAAAATTGTTGGTATTGAAAACACCTATTTCAAAGATCAAAAGACATTAGAAAGTGATATCAACTCAAGAAATTTTGATAAAATGGATACAAAAGGCTCAATCATACACACCTTCAATAGTAATAGAAATGGGAAAATTACAGCATTGATGGAAGTATCACCGGAAATGCACAAACGAATAAAAGAAAATAGTAACCGTATTTTTGTGGAATATCAAAATTGTTTAGTTTTCGACGTAATAAATGTCAAGCCGTGCTATAAATGTGGAAGATTTGGGCATAATGGTCATAAGTGTAAAAATGCAGTCGCATGCCTTAAATGCGCGGGTAAACATTTAATAAAAAAACTGTGATGGGAAAAGTTTGGTTTACGAGTGCGGCGTAGACAGTTATAGTTATGGCTGTTGATTTTATTCAAAATTCTACGGACTCAATTTTTAATTTATAAACATTTTGACTTTCATTTATTTTGA
>JAWWEQ010049659.1:672-13023 GCA_035583055.1 Torymus tubicola
ATGACCATGACCATGACCATGACCATGACCATGACCATGACCATGACCATGACCATGACCATGACCATGACCATGACCATGACTATAACCATGACTATAACCATGTTTATGATCATGACTGTGACCATGAACTTTGATCCTGTGTCTGTTTCACGGGTGGCCCTCTGCATTTATCCGGGCTTGGGACCGGCATGACAATGTCACGGCTGCATTCCCACCCACCGACCCAAAGTTACCTTGTTTTTCCTTCACTGCACTCTTCTGTATTTAGAGGATTGTACCTCACGAGACTGTACCTTAAAAATATTTTACATCGTTAATATGGCCGCTATTTGTCAAGTTCTTTAACTAAGATATTTAATCTACACCTACCCTTATTTATTTTTTTTTTAACCCAATTGTGACGAAGATATTTTATATCGTCGTCACTTAGTTTGTGCCGTGATTTTAATATATCTGGATTGAGATTTGCCAATTTCTTTGTCATGTTTCTTACGGAGAGGACTGTTCTGTCTCTTAACCCAGTTTTGTTAAATATGTGTTGCCAGTAGCTCCTTGACGACCGTCTTTCTTTCTCACTGGTCTTGTTTTCCAAAACGACTTTGAGAATATTTTTTTCGGCATTCGAAAATTTGTTCGCTCTTGGATTGAGAGTGCCAGGTGTGTGTCGTGGCCGAGGAGGAAGATTATTGTGCCAAGGTGTCGCTGGTGTTTCATTACGCCTACAAATTAAGTTATTAGGTTATTGGGCTTTCAGGGTGGTTAGAATAAATGTACTTACATAGGATTCTCAGCCTTTTCAAGGACGAATTCGTCATCGGAGATTAACATAATTTCAGTAACAGGATGCTCCAAAGTGCTCCTTACGTCGTGAGCCGTCGTCATTGCCGCAGATGCCTGAATACGACGTGGTGAAGGAGGAGGATTCCAATCTTCTCGATCCTCCTCTTCTGACTCTGGTATAATGATGTTCCTTCTTATTATCTCCTGGCCCTGATCCTCTTCTGAATCGTCCACAATAATCTCGATGCTAAGAGAAGATAATTGGGGGTTATGTCTATGATACATTTCTTTTTCTTACGGGGACTTACATTTCTCGCGGAGGTAATGTATCTCTTCTGCTCTCCTGATTTACCAGTGCAGTCGCCTCATCCGCCTTTTCCTCCTCTGCTGATGAGAGTTGTATCGAATCATCCAGTACCAGCATTTTTTTCCCTGCTATTACATATGGCCTGTCTTCATCTATCTTTGCTTTTAGCATCTCCACCGTGCTCTTTAGGGCTTTTAATCTGTCATTGGTCGTACAGTATTGCCTCTCTTGATATCGATTGATTATTGCATTGTACAATTGGTACATGGATTTTGGCTTTACTGGAGGTCCTTGGTTGGGTTCCGTTTTGCTTGGCGCGTCCTGGTGGCTGTTAACTGGGTTCGGTCCTTTTCTAATAAATCGTGATCTTTTGTTCTTTGTGATGAACGCATAATTTCCTACAAAAATACAAAATTAATGATTATTAATGGTCGTTAAAGAAATGTTGTTCAATCAATAAAAAAATTGTTACTATAATTACCCAGAGTCGCGCATTGTTTAACAAAAAATTCTGTATCCCCGACGGTTGGTTTGGATTCCACATTTGGAATTTCTACGGAGTACCACAGACTTCGCGACTCTTTAATATTAATAAATATTTTTGGCCAGCGTTTCACATAATGCTTGACCAACGTAAGTAGCGGTCCCTCGTAATCGAATCTATGCAGAGTCCCAAACACGTGACTTTTAACAAGTTTGAGTAAAGAGAATTGTGGATTTACGATAGAATTAACGACGTCCATCGGATGCGCCCTTTCCGATGTATTCGCAGATTTACCAAAATATTTAAATGCGATATTTTTGATGCATCACTGTGACCTGAATTTAAATATTGGCGCGTTAGTGCGCATCTTTTGAAGCACTCTTCTATAAGCTTATGGGCATCACCTTCCATTTTAAAATAGTACCCTTTTTGAATATTTTCTGCCATTAAAAGGTTGGTATTATTAAATAATATGGCCGAAAATTCTCTCATTTCATCGTTGATGAAATAACTTTGGTTTTGGGTACCAAAAACTGATTTCGGCAAATATCCCATCGGTCTTTTGTAAACTATAAAATTCTCATTGTCGTCACTTCTTAATGATGAAAGATACGTATTGTTAAACCTATAAATAATTGATTATGTTAGTCAATATGACGATCACGTAGGATCTATTATGAATAGAAAACTTACCTATTGAATCTTCCATCGAGAAATGCGATTAATTTTTGTTCACTATAGTATGTGAACGTCGGTAATTCTTGACTAGGCATGGTGGTGTCTGTCATCTTCAATAATGTTTTGATCAAGTGTGCCTCCTGCCCAATACTCCGTTCGACATGACTTGTCCAGTTTCTAATCATGACGAACGCGTTTTCGTCAGCCATCATTTGTAAAAGTTCGGGGAGGACAGTCACTCTTGTGTAAATAGGATTGACCGCAGACCATTCTTTTGGTAACTCCATTGATAAAATGTTTGTTCTATAATAGCTCTGTACTACTTCCACCCGCGATTTTAAATGATCGTAGTGCCCCGCTAGAAGAGCCATCAATTCTTGACAGCACCTCTTCGATTCTGTTCGTAATTTCTCGAATTCTGAACTATTATATAGCAGAAAAAAAAGCAAACTTGTATTAAATTTGTGGTTGCGCACTCTATGCTGAATGTACTCGTAGGAGTGGCAATATTTAATTTCCGGGAACCTCTTGGAATCAACCATTTCATAAAAATGTCCAAATTTTTTCAAGAAGTACCCTTCGCACTTGGAAAATTGTTTGGAACCAAATACTTTTTCGAGGATTTTGTAGTTAAATACTAAGTTCGAATTTGGCAATGCCTCTATTTGACATCCAATGTGAATTTGAAAAAATTGAAGAGCATTTGAATCTGGGTTAATCATAGCTTTTATATCATGCAAAACTAGACTCGAGCGCTTATCGCATACTCTGGCAACATATTGTCATATATTTTTGCTAAATAAGCAAAATCTTCCAGATAAATCTTTACCGGCTTTTTTGGCAATGGCACATTCGAAAAAGCTTGTCAACTTAAAGTTCTTTGAGGTAGTTTTCTAATAGCCGGAAGTACTACATGCTTCGAAAAATCGTCCATGTAATTGGTTTTTTGATACGGTTGTTCCATCTAAATAAATTATGCATTATTACAAATAAATCAATTATTGGGTTACTGGATAATTATAGTTTACCTGAAAAAGCACGTATATATTAGCCCCTTCCGTTTCGGCAATCATTCCTTCCAACCACGTATGAGGACGTTGAGGATGGTTACCAATGTGTCGATTCAATTCGGTTAATACTTTTTTATTTTTCGGTAATTGATAATATTGACCGTAGCAATAAAAATTGAGATTATCATTTCGAATGAACGCCGATAATTCCGATGTACATACAACGTACGAGTCTATATCTATTTTTCCCCGAAGTTGGTCCTTATCACATTTTTCTGCTAAAAATGTGTAATTTAATTCTTCTCGGAATATCTTTGTGACTTCCTTTTTACTGCAAGCGAGTGAAAAAATTAATTACTCTGTGTATATGTGCGCGTGTGTGGGTTGGGTTTGTGTAAACATACCCTTTTGTGTTTGAAGTCTCTCGAGGTTCTGCTACCTTCTGATTATCGCGATCCTTTATGGTAATTGTCGGACGTTTTCCAATTGCAATACGCTCGTGCGATTGTAATATCTCGATGCTGTAACAGAGTAAAAAAGTTTGAGAAAATAAGCTATGACGTGATTCATACGATTACCTTTTAACAACCGGCACTGGATTTTTATTTTTTGCCATCAAATTCGTACTTTTAGACCTTGTAGAAATCTGCTGTGTACTAATCTCCTTTTGCCTGTAAAGACATATAATTAAATATTGACTAACTTGAGGATGACTAAAGAAATAATATCCCCTTATACATCAATGTCTATGCATTTAGGGTCTTTATTTCTTTAGTCATTCTTAATAAACTTGGAATTAATGTAGTTCATTGATCATGACCATGACCATGATTATGAGGACGACCGTGACCATATCCATAACTCTGACCATGACCATAACCATGACCATGACCATGACCATGTTTTACCAATTGGCTTATATGTTACCTTAGGATTTGCAGTTGTCGAGCCCATTGTCTTCTTAAAATATCGCAGTTGTGCAATTGCAACACTGTATGCATCTGCGAAAAAGATGTTGCATCTAATGGATTCTCCGATTTAGGACGAAGCAGGAATTTCCGGAAAGAATCAGCGTTGAGGAGAGCATAGAGGCCACAATTCCATCCATCTTTTTGCCTTAGCACACTGATATTTCTTATCCGAATGTTATCAAGTGCTGTGCCAAAGAGAGAAGGATTGTACTCGTAGAGGGAATTGGGTTATTCGGGGTTTTGTTCGGAAAGGCCATATAATATATAGTGCGTTGGATAGCTCTCGTCAAGGCGCATCTTTCTGACCCCCCTTACCCACCCCATAGACCATCAGTTTCGATTGGGTTAGTCACGTATCTCGAAAGCATTAAGAGGTAATGACTTGAAACTTTGTGGGTGTATAGACAAAAGAAAATTATGTTGTTCGCCCGCCACCCCCTACCCCCCCCCCCTCCTCATTTTCGATTGGGTTAGTCACGTATCTCGAAAGAATTAATACATAATGACTTGAAGTTTTGTGTGTGTATTGTCGGGAAGAGACTATGTTGATTACCCCCTTGGGCCCCCATCTTGCCCCTTTTCTCGATTGGGTTAGTCAGAGTTTAGGGTACTTCTGGGACTCGGAGAATTCTGAAAATAGTCTCATTCGATTCCCCGTCGAAAATTACATCGAATATGACATTAATAAAAATTTCGATTTTTCGAAATTTTTCTAAGTCCCATGGGACTGACCTACAAGGGTCCCAAAAAAAGTTCTCGTGGCGACTAGCTAGATAGATAGAGAATCTCCTCACGAACATTTGTAGCTATATGACATTTGCACATTTTTTGAAAAGTTAACCTCCAATTCAGTATTGAATTTTTTTCTCAGAAACGGCCCGACAGAATTGTCTACAATTTGACAGGTTTATTGGGTTGGGTTGGGTTGGGTTGGGTTGGGTTGGGTTGGGTTTATAGGGGGTATTTTCGGAAAAATCTCAGAAAAGGTATGAAACTCATAGATGTAATGTGTTTTTTGGTTTCGAGCAATTTTGAGAATTTTTTTCGGGCCCATATATCGCCCTAAACTCACACTTGAATATGAATGCTTTGGAACGGAAGTTTCATTTTGTGCATGAGAAAATTATGAAAATAACAATCAAGAAGGCTGTCTGGGAAGGCAGTAACGGATTTTTGGAAAATTAAGGGAATCAAGGTTGCCGTGCTACTTATAAAACGCCCAAAACTTTGAAATTTTTATGAAAAAATATGTTCTCGGTGAAAAATTATGAGTTGCTTAAAATGTGCTCACTAACTCCCCGAGTTTGGTCCGGGGACGATCTGGAGACTTTTAAAAATTTTCGCCTTGTAACGGGACGCACAGGACTTTGAAATTTTCATGAAAAACAATGTCTATTTATTTTTAAAATATAATCTTTAGAGATCGATGAGATAAGAACAAATATCGAGACGATATATCCGCTAGTATTAGAATAGATGACATAAATAAGACTGGCCAAGAAATTTGAATAATATTTTTCTGTGTTAGTTTACACTTTTCAGAAAAATACAAATGACATTTTTGGTTTAAATTTAAACACTTAAAGTTATATAAGTAAAATATTACAGTCATCAAGAAATCAAATATATATATATATATATATATATATGAATCGGGCAGTTTGGAGAGATTTTTCGGCACTCGTATGGAAGTTTGAGGATAAATTGGAAGTTTGAGGGTGCCCCTCAAACTTCTTCGTCATTCGATCGGAAGTTTGCGGAGCACCTCAAGTACAAATTGTTAGTTTGAGGAGCTCTTCAAGTACATAATGGAATTTTGAGGTGGTCTTCAAACATAACGAATTGACTGTGCATATATATCTTCAAACATCACAGACTATGCCGAACTCCTCAAACTTCCTACAGTATGTTGGAAATACCTTAAACTTCCTACAGTGTACCGAAAAATCCTTAAAAAATCTAAAGTGTACCGCAAACTCCCTAAATGCCCTACAGTGTACCCCAAACTCCTTAAATTTCGTACAGTATACCGGAATTTCCCTAAAATACCGAAAGTGTACCGCAAACTCCTTAAACTCCCTACAGTGTAGCAAAGACCCCTTAAACTTCCTACAGTGTACGTAATCTCCTCAAACTGCCTACAGTGTATAGTAATCTCCTTAAACTGCCTACAGTGTATAGTAATCTCCTTAAACTGCCTACAGTGAACCGAAATCTCATCAAACTTCGTGCAGGCTACCAAAAACTTTTTAAACTTCCGACAGTGAAACAAACCCTCGATAAACATTCAGAACAATCACATTAATTCCAATCTTCACAAATTTATTTTATCAAATGATTAAGTTACTGTCCACATCATGGAATACTGTATGAAGAGTACTGCAAACTCTCTAAACTTCTTGTAGTGTACAGAAAACACCTTAAACTTCCTATTAAGTAACGAAAACTGCTTAAGCTTCTTAAAGTATTGTGCCTTACAGTTAAATCACAGCAACGAAAATGAAGGATATGACTAATTATCTTATGGTAAGTAAAGCCATTAAATGTGTTTTAATAATAACAAATACTTTTCCAAGTTCAATAGTGTGCAGCAAAAGACTCTACACAGCCTCGAGTTTAAAGCTAATCTCACTACACGGCCAAGAGGTTACCGTACATCTCTTAAAGTCGTAATAATGTAAACGGTTTGAATCTTTTAAAAAGGTTCAGCTAACCACCTCAAAATGTCAAGGCTGAACCGAAGGCTCATCAAACTTTTCAGAGAATACGATCTCGCCATGTCTATCGCCTACATGAGAGCAACAATGATTTATCATATGCTTAATAATAAAAATCAATATAAAACGGTCACATTTATTCCAACAACTACAAATACTTTTTTATCAAAAGATTACATTATTGCCTAAATTTTGGAATACCGTATGAAGAGCACGGAAAACCCCTTAAACTTCCTGGAGTGTACCGAAAACTCCTTAAACTTCCGCCAAAGTACCAAAGACTGCTAAAGCTACATAAAGTATTGGGCCATACAGTTAAATGACATTAAAGAAAATTAAATATTTGATTAATTACCTTATGCTTAACCAAGCCATTAAATTTGTTTTAATAATAACAAATACTTTTCCAGTACAATAGTGTGCCGCTAAAGTTTCTTCCCAGCATGTAGTATTAAGCTTATCTCATTCAAAGGTTAAGAGTGACCCGTACATCCCTAAAAACGATAGGTATGCCCCGTTAATGGATTTAAGCATTCGAAAACGTATAGCTGGCCACCCCAAATTGCTAAGGATATACGACAACTGATTAAACTTTTTAGAGAAAATGATCACGGCATGCGTAACACCTAAATTGCAGCAAAGACGATTTATCATACGCTTAATTATAAAGAGAAATGAGACAATCACATTTATTCCAATAATCACAAATTTTTTTAATCAAATGATTAAGTTATTGACCAAAATTTGGAATACTGTATGACATTTGCCGAAAACTGCGCAAAAGTTTCAGAGACTATGATCTCGCCATGTCTATCGCCTACGTGAGACCAAAAATGATTTATCATAAGCTTACCTGTAAAGACTGATATAAAACTGTGACATTTATTCCAATAATGACAATTTTCTTATTATCAAAAGATTACGTTATTTTCCAAAATTTGGAATACTGTATGACGTTTATCGAAAACCCAGCCCAAATTTTTAGAGAATACGATCTCGCCATGTCTAGCATCTACATGAGAGCCACAATGATTTATCATAAGCTTAATAATAAAGACCAATACAAGAGATCACATTTACTCCAATAATGACAATTTTCTTATTATCCTAAAGATTACGTTATTGCTCACATTTTGGAATACTGTATGAAGAGTACTGCAAACTCCTTAAACTTCCTAGAGTGTACAGAAAACTCCTTAAACTGCCTACAAAGTACCCATAACTGCTTAACAACATTACTCAGTCAGGAGTGGTCAGTGGATCTCTTAAAGGTATAATCATGCTTCGTAAGCGGTTTTGAGTTTTTAACAAGGAACAGTTGACCACTTCAAATTGCCAAGGCTGTACTAAAGGCCCGTCAGACTTTATAGATAATATGATGTCGGCATGTCTAACACATAAGTTGAGGCAAAAATGATTTATCATACGCTTAAGTATAAAGAGCAATGGAACAATCACATTTATTCCAATAATCCGAAATTTTTTCAATCAAAAGATTACGTTATTTTCCAAAATTTAGAATACTGTATGAGTTCTACCGAAAACTCAGCCCAAATTTGTAGAGAATATGATCTAGCCATGTCTATCGCCTACATGAGAGCAACAATGATTTATCATAAGCTTAATAATAAAGTCCAATACAAAAGGTTACATTTATTCCAATAATGATAATTTTCTTATTATGAAAAGATTACGTTATTGCCCACATATTGGAATACTGTATGAAGAGTACTGCATACTCCTTAAACTGCCTACAAAGTACCCATAACTGCTTAACAACATTACTCAGTCAGGAGTGGTCCGTGGATCTCTTAAAGGTGTAATCATGCTTCGTAAACGGTTTCAAGTTTTGAAAAAGGTACAGCTGGCCACATCAAATTGCAAAGGCTGTACTGAAGGCTCATCAGACTTTATAGATAATATGATCTCGGCATGTCTAACACATAAGTTGCAGCAAAAATGATTGATCATATGCTTAATTAGGAAGAGCAATGAAACAATCACATTTATTCCAATAATCAAAATTTTTTTATCAAAAGATTACGTTATTTTCCAAAATTTGGAATACTGTATGACGTTTACCGAAAACTCAGCCCAAATTTTTAGAGAATATGATCTCGCCATGTCTATCGCCTACATGAGAGCAACAATGATTTATCATAAGCTTAATAATAAAGTCCAATACAAAAGGTCACATTTATTGCAATACTGACAATTTTCTTATTATGAAAAGATTACGTTATTGCCCACATGATGGAATACTGTATGAAGAGTACTGCAAACTCCTTAAACTTCCTAGAGTGTACAGAAAACTCCTTAAACTGCCTACAAAGTAGCCATAACTGCTTAACAACATTACTCAGTCAGGAGTGGTCCGTGGATCTCTTAAAGGGCAATCATGCTTCGTAAGCGGTTTTGAGTTTTTAACAAGGAACAGTTGACCACTTCAAATTGCCAAGGCTGTACTGAAGGCCCGTCAGACTTTATAGATAATATGATCTCGGCATGTCTGACACATAAGTTGAGGCAAAAATGATTTATCATACGCTTAATTATAAAGAGAAATGAAACAATCACATTAATTCCAATAAACACAACTTTCACTGAATTAGAAGATTAAATTATTGTCCAAAATTCGGAAGACTGTATGACTTATACCGAAAACTTTTCAAATTTGTCAGAGAATATGATATGTCCATGTCTATCGCCTACATGAGACCAAAAATGATTTATCATAAGCTTACCTGTAAAGACCAATATAAAACGGTAACATTTATTCCAATATTTACAAATTTTCATATTAAAAAATTACGTTATGGCCCAAATTTTGGAATACTGTATGAAGAGCACGGAATAATCCTTAAACTTCCTGCAACGTACCGAAAACACCTTAAACTGCATCTAAAGTACCGAAAACTGCTTAAGCTTCTTAAAGTACTGTGCAATACAGTTAAATGACATAAAAGAAAATTAAATATTAGACTAATTAGGTTAATGGCTTAACAAAGCCATTAAATGTGTTTTAATAATTACAAATACTTTTCCAAGTTCAATAGTGTGCCGCAACAGACTCTACACAGCCTAGAGTTTAAAGCTAACCTCATTTTAACGGCCAAGAGTGTACTGGCATCTCTTAAAGGTGTAATCATGCTTCGTAAATGGTTTTATTCTTTTAAAAATATTCAGCTGACCACACCAAATTATCAAGGCTGTACTGAAGGCTCATCAAACTTTGTAGATAATATGATCTCGACATGTCTAACACCTACATCACAGCAAAAATCATTGATCATACGCTTAATTACGAAGAGCAATGAAACAATCACATTTATTCTAATAATCACTATTTTCTTATTATCAAAAGATTAAATTATTGTTCAAAATTCGGAATACTGTATGACGTTTGCCGTAAACTCCTCAAACGTTTCAGAGAATATGATATGTCCATGTCTATCGCCTACATGAGACCAAAAATGATTTATCATATGATTAATTGTAATGACCAATATAAAATGGTCACATTCATTCCAATAATTACACATTTCCTTTATCAAAAGATTACATTATTGCCTAAATTTTGGAATGCTGTATGAAGAGCACGGAAAACCCCTTAAACTTCCTGGAGTGTACCGAAAACTCCTTAAACTTCCTCCAAAGTACCGAAGACGGCTGAAGCTTCGGAAAGTATTGGGCCATACAGTTAAATAACATCAGAGCAAATCAAAGGTTTGACTAATTACCTTATGTTTAGCAAAGCCATTAAATTTTGTTTTAATAATAACAAATATTTTTACAATTTCAATACTGTGCCGCAAGAGACTCTACACAGCCTAGAGTTTAAAGCTAACCTCATTTTAACGGCCAAGAGTGTACTGGCATCGCTTAAAGGTGTAATCATGCTTCATAAACGGTTTTAAGCTTTTAAAAAGGTATAGCCGACCACCTCAAATTGCCAAGGCTGTACTGTAGGCTCATCAGACTTTGTAGATAATATGATCTCGACATGTCTAACACTTACATGACCGCAAAAATGATTGATCATACGCTTCATTACGAAGAGCAATGATATAATCACATTTATTCCAATAATCACAAATTTTTTTATCAAAGGATTACGTTATTGCCTAAATTTGGGAATACTGTATGAAGAGCACGGAAAACTCGTTAAGACTTCCTGGAGTGTACGGAAAACTCCTCAACCTTCCTAAAGTGTACCGCAATCTGCTCAAGTTCTTTGTTTTTTTAGAATAACCAATATCGTTACTACTTTAATGGTGTGCCGCAAAAGTCTGTACAGTGCATGGAGTATAATAGCTCATTAAACGGCGAAGAGTGCACTGTCCTAGAAGTTATAATAATGCTTCGTAAATGCTTTTAAGCTTTGAATATAGTACAGCTAACTACCTCAAATTATCACTGCTGTACTGAAAGCTTGCAGGGAGAGAGTTTCAGTTGCGGGAAGCGGATTCTTGCAGTCACTTAGCGAATGAAAATGGTTAAAAATTTGTCTTTATTTTGGCCGATTAAATGGATGGTATTTATAACCATTTTTGTTCGCTATTTTTAATTACTTTGTAAGTTTCTGAAAAATTAATATTTTTTAACGAATTTGTGCTTATATTTTAGCGTTTGCTGTCTACTTTATAATTTTTTTTGCTGGTTTTCTTATCATAAACATGTACAACGTGACACGCAATAGAAGAGACATCATTTTTTAATGAAATAGAGGATATTTGATATTAGTTATCCATATCTCAAGAAAAAGGGCCCATTTGACGAAATTATTAACACTGGATTTCGTTACCAGAAATTGACTCTCAAGTGACCGCTAAAATCCGTTTTCCGCAAGTGAAACCCTCTCCTTGTTAGTAAACTCCCTACAGAATATAATCTGGGCAAGTCTATCTCCTACATGGGAGCAAAAATGATTTATAATTCGTTTAATTATGAAGAGCAATGTAAAACAATCATACTTATTTCAATCTTGTCAAATTTTTTTGTTATTAAAAGATTAATTTAGTGCCTAAATTTCGGAATACTGTATGAAGTGTACCGAAAGCTCCTTAAACTTCCTAAAGTGTGCCGAGAACTTCTTATATATTGTGCGTCACAGTTTAATGACAGCAGAATAAATTAAAGATTTGCCTAATTATCTTAAGCAACGAAAAGACATTAAATTTGTTCAAATAATAATGAATCTTTTTTCAAGTTTTTATGGTGTACCATAAAACTCTCTAAACTTCCTGGAGTATAAGATCTCTTTAGACGGCCAGGAGGAAACAGTACACCCCTCTGAGTGATAGCAATGAATTTGTTCAAAATATCAGCCTCGTGATGCAGAGAACGGCAGAGCCGCGCGAGGTGGTGACCACGTGGCTGGAAAAGATGGCTCCACCATCGC
>JAWWEQ010049660.1:0-13018 GCA_035583055.1 Torymus tubicola
ATTTCAATTTTTTTCATCATTATTTTCTTATAGTTGTGATTCCATAATTATTAAAAATGCTAATTTTTCCGTTTTTTAGCTTGGGGAGGGAGTTAAACACATTTTTTTTCAATTTCTCGGTGGCAAACTACTGTTGGAGTCAGAAGACAACTTTCTGGCAAGGGACATCTCTCCTCTTACTGGAGGGTACAATTTAAAAACTGGGTTACCTGTTTAAAAACAGGTGCCAGATAGTATAGGGGCCCGAGAAGGAGTAACCGACCAACTTCTGGTTGCCCCACCAAAGGGCGAATAATCTCTTTCTGGCTAGTAGTGGCTTGTCCGGTTGGTGACCGGATAGGGCCACGCTATCCAGGGAGGGGGGCTCTATTGAGGCCACCGGTTCGGGCCCGGGGGGGGGCGCTGCGCCGTCGTCGGATTCCCCGAAAGGGGGAATCCGACAGTCAAAGTACTACCCGAACACCAACACAAATACACCCGCTGTTTAAATCCACATGACGATGCAACACATAGAGGAAGAAGTTTCAGAGGCGCCTACAAATGTTGAGCTCCCTAGCTCCCTAGTGAATCAACAACAGGACGTGGTTCATACGAACCTCGACACTGCTAGCATAGAAATAACTGGGAACAGCACCCCGCAGGACGTGGGCCAAAAGGCCCACGATACTGAGGGGGCTGTAACCAAGAAAAAGAAAAAGAGTAAAGGAAAGAAACCCAGCGGGACGGAGAGACAGAGGAGGCTGATGGCCAATCGGAAGGGAGATAGTGGATCGCTGATCTCTGCCACTGACTCATCGGCTCTCAGTGAACCCGCCCCAAGCGATAAAGGTCTCTCTCGAAAGGGACTGACCGGGATCAGCGGGCCTGGAGGGACGGGGGACGGAGCCGTGACTCGGACAGTTCCACCCCAAGAGAGATTAAGAAAAGAACAACTGAGGCGGGACGTCCAACCTATAGCAAATCGGTCGCGAAACCCCTTAGGATAGTGGTCGTGAAGAGCAGGGCAAGCTGGTGTTAGAGTCCGTGGAAAACGCCATGGACGAGGCACCAGAGGATAGCTAATTCCCGTCCTTTCTGAACAACTGGCTCTGGAGGGAGGCACGGGTGTTCCACTGCAGAACGCAGGAGGACGCGAATTGGCTAAAAGATAAAGTAGAAGGCTGTGTACTCTGGGCGGGTGCCTTCAAGGCACCAGGAACAGATGGCATCTTTCCGGCGCTGTTACAGAAGGGGCTCGACCTACTTGCCCCCATCTTGGTCAAACTCTTTCGAGCTTGCCTAGCGTATGGGTACATACCCGAATGCTGGCAAGTGGCCAAAGTGGTCTTCATGCCAAAACCCAGCATTGCACAGGACTCAAAGCCGAAAGACTACAGACTCATCAGTTTGACATCCTTTGTCCTTAAGACAATGGACAGACTGGTGGATAAATACATCAGAGAAGAACCATTATGATAGACAGCACGCTTATCAGACAGGCAAATCGGTGGATACCGCTCTGGCTGAGGCGATCGCGTTCGTGAAAAAGGGGATGAAGAACACAGGATTGGTTTTGGCCAGTCTACTTGAAGTGGACGGTGCTTTTAACCACACCACGAAAGAAAACATTGTGGAGGGCGCCGAGGACCATCGCATACCCAACACGGTTAGCAGATGGCTTTGGCGCATGCTGAGTAGCAGAAGAGTGAAGGCACACTGGGGCTCGCACTCAGAAGTAAGGATAGTGGGGAAGGGCTGTCCGCAAGGAGGAGTGCTGTCTCCTACGATGTGGTGCTTGGTGATTGATGAACTCATCGGACTACTGAATGAGGCAGGCCTCTTTGCCCAAGCCTACGCAGACGATGTCCTCATACTAGTGAAAGCCGACGACAAGCACGTACTTGCAGGACTAATGCAACATGCGTTAGGCATAGTGCAAGCTTGGTGTGAGTCCGTCGGGCTGTCAGTGAATCCAGATAAAGTTAACATGATATTGTTCACTACCAGATACAAGGTCAAACCTATCGGGGGAGTGCATCTGGGTGGCAAACTCCTGAAACTGATAAATGAAGCTAAGTATCTGGGGGTGACGTTAGATTCCAAACTGAATTGGGGAAAACACATAAAGTACATATGCGAGAAAGCTATCAATACCTTCTGGGCCTGTACGAGGGCTTTTGGCAACACCTAGGGTCTGTCACCGGACAACGTAACGTAGATGTATGAAGCTATCATCAGGCCCAGATTAACGTATGGAGCTCTGGTATGGTGGCAGAAATGCTCCCTAGACAAAGTACAAAGACTGGCATTAGGGGACATAACGGGCTCTCCGAGCACTACGCCCCTTGCAGCACTTGAACTAATACTAGGAATTCCACCACTGCAAGTTTTTATCAAAGGTGAGGCGAGCAAGACATGGTGACGCATTAGAGATGTCATTGGGACAGGGGGAAGGCTGGACCAAGAACTTGGTCAGGCCCTACCCCCTGATATCGAAGCATCGGGGTGTGACAAAATAGGGCGAAGGATTATTTTCCGGAAACCCTACAAAGTCCACATCTCCGGCAGAGAAGAGTGGGACAACGGTACCTATCCCTGCACTCAATCGGGCGTAGTGTGGTTCACTGATGGGTCCAAAAATGAAAATGGCGTGGGGGCGGGTACCTGAGAGCAAGGCAGCTCTACGGAGCTGGTGTACATACTTGACTCTCACGCATCGGTGTTCCAAGCAGAAGTAAGAGCAATAGCGGAGTGTGCTGCAGTGCAGCTAACTAGGGGCAACTGGGGGTGCCCCATCACCATCTGCTCTGACAGCAGAGCTGCACTGATGACCCTCAGCTGCATCAGCATTTATTCCAAAGAAGGGTTACATTGCATAGAGATCCTCACGGTCCTGGCCCGCAGCAACGCGGTCACCCTGATTTAGGGGCCGGGGCATGTGGGGATCCGGAGCAATGAGAAGGCGCATCGCCTAGCGGGAAGAGGCGCGCGCCGGGTCAGAGTGACTCAGTGCTCGGTAGGCGTTCCGCCGAGTGAAATTAAGAGGAAAACCGCACACTTAATAAGGGAGGAAATACACAAGAAATGGCGGGAGTCGCCAGAATTAAGACAAGCCAAAAGAATCTTAAGTGACTCCCCGTCGGAACAATGGCTTCAAGAAATAAGCAGACTGAATAAGCCTAGGCTAAAAAAGGTAGTGCACTGGCTCACGAATCACTGGTGGGTCAGATACTACCTCTACAAACGCACGACCTTAAACGAGGGAAACTGCAGATGGTGTGGAGGGCCGGAGGAGTCAACCTTCCATCTCCTCTGCCGGTGCCCGGCCTTTGTGGGTACCAGGCGGAGGATATGGGGGGAATGCTTCCTACAGCCCGATACTCTAAGAGAACAGAGCCTTCAGTCCATCTGCCAAGTTATAGCGCAGATAGACAGAAGGCTTCAGAGCCGCAGAAATTAGATTAAAGACAAAGACAAGAGGTACAGCACAATCGGCGTAAGCCTGAGTGCTGGGCAGCACGTCTCCGAAAGGAACCGATCACCCGCCTCAACACATATACATACATACATTACAAGCTCTAACATCTACGAAACTAAGTGTAAGAAATAATCCTCACCTTTTTGAAATTAAAAAAAAGTACAATAACTTCACTCTCAACAATCCATATTACACATCTGTTCTATTTCACTGGATTGCCTCACATGTGGGTATCCGAGGGAATGAAGAAGTTGATTCTCTAGCAAAAACTTCCTCTCAATCCAAAAGCTTGACATAATGACAGTTTCCTTCACAGACCAATTCTCCATTTATAAAATGAGTACCTTTTTTGACATAAATAAAAACGTAAAAGAAAAGGACGCTCATAAAGGAAAAGCCTATTTCGAAATGTATTTTAAACAATGCAGGGCTTTGATATCTACAATAAATAGACTACGACCAACCATTACAATTTATCTGCGTCTCTCTTCAGAATCAAGGTTGTAAGCAAGCCCAAATGTAAATATAATTATGCTAGTGAAAATATTAATCACATCGTCTGGCAATGTGAACTTTATAGTTCACAAAAGACTACATTCTTGACATTTCTGATAAAACGATTTCATTACCTTCCACTAAATGTTGAAATGTTAATAGCTCACCCAAACACAACAACCTCCTTAAGATTATTTTTGTTTATAAAAAACTGTAGCCTCTCCATCTAAAGACATTTTTTTTTGTATTGCGAATGTTTGTCATATCAAAAGTCTTGTAAAAAACATTGTTGTATTTCCTTATTGTATCTTTCATTTATGTAATATATTACGTCTATATATATCAGCTAAATATGTAATAGCTAAATAAACCTCATCAGAGGTTTAATGCTCAATAAATAAAAAAAAATGTATAGCCAAATAGAGGCAAATGAAATACGCGACTAATTGATAGCAATGTGGAAGGCATTGGCCATTTTGTGGGCGCTAGGCACTATTAAAGTTTATTAAATTAATGTTAGTTTAGTGAGCAGTGCCACTCACTATGTGAATTTACAAAATTTAACAATTGTCTTACAAGTTAATACAATTTACTCGGCGACTTCTAGGGCAGAGGAGCGAGTTCCATCGGCAGGAGTATTTCATTTCTCTCGTTCGAGCATATCGTGGGTTAGTCTAATCACAATAAACTTTGGTAAACCGGCCTCGCAACGGCAAGTATAAATTGAATTGGCGAAGCTGCGAGGTAACGTATTATAAAATTTGCATTTGTTTTACCACCACTGAAAAAATTCTGGCATGAAATTCGTCTGTAGGGTTCTGTGAAAGCGCCACCTTTAATATCTGACCTGCCATTTCTGGCATGTCTGCCGTGCCGAATTCGGGAGCTCTCACACACCGAATTCGAGACATGGATCTGATGATCAACATTTTTGAGATTAGGGAAGGTTGGGAGAGCAGAAGAACGGAAAAAGGGCCAACGGTCATACGTCGGCGTTGGCAGCACAGTCGTACCGTCGGCAGGCGTAAGTGTAGTGGCGTCTGATATGTCAGAGTTTTTTCAGTGAACGTATAGTTATTTTACAATAGGTAAATTTCCAAGTTTAATCGATTCTAATTCAACTTTACATATAGATTATTCGATCGCGAGTCCCTCGTGTACAAAACACAAATTACTTTAAAGAATTAAAATGCGTGACAGAATAATAGCGAGAGTTTAGAAAATAGCGTTAAATGAAAGCATCCCGGCGACGAAACTAATAGCCTTCTTCAGGAAAAAATATCAGTAGATGAAATGTTTTACAAATTGCGCAAGCCTTACCGCTTCCTTTTTAGACCTGGACTGCTTCTAGAGTCAGGAAATATCATAATACAGCTCGCGGCAGCTAATCAATTTGGCTTTAATATTAATAACATTTCAATAAAATATCTAGTTTATAATTAACATGAGGTAGAGGTACTTGCGGGATCTAATTCTTACTCGGCAAAACTAAAGCACGTGGCGCAGATGACCGTACTGCTGGGCTATCTGATACTTCCACGACCTTCCGCGACGGCAGCCAGGAGAAAAATCCTAGAGTGCGGCGTCGTCTCGCACGCCGTTGATTAAATCGTCGCTGATTGGATTATAGTAGTTCACCTGAGCCGAAAGGACGTGTCAAAGGCCGCAGTTATTGTCTTTCTATCTCGCTCTTCCATGATGAGTCGAAACGAATTCTTTGGTTTCTGTCAAAATTGAATTTGCCATGATATTTTGAGGCAGAGTATTATGCACCAAATTTTCGGTAAAATAATGTAAGTTGCAAGGTCATGGTTTTATTACCAATAAAGCACATTATTAAAATGTCATTTCAGTTTTTAGAATATATAAGCAGAACAAATACACACAATGTACACTCTCAAAGGTCCACCTATCCGCTCGCACCCTTTCGTACGTCTAATCTCTTCCTCGCTCCGTCGCTACGGCCCCGCGTGGCGCTCGCTCCGAAAAATCCTCCTCTCTCGCCACCCGTCGCGCGCCTCGGTTAACATCGGGCAACCTCGCTACACTTCGCCCGTCTCTCGGTCAGCGTAAAGCACGCATCGCTTCCCCAAATTTGATGCCGTCTTATATACGTAAACACAACACAGAGAAATATATTTAAGAATTTTAGAAAATGCTCGACTAGGCATTTTTTGCGCAAGCGTGCGAGATGCAGGAGCATCTTCAAGGTACGCATAATTAATACCATTTAAAGAAAAAGAGAGATTAAATAAACCCGAAGTTACTTAAATTTATTAACTCGTTAAGGCAACAAAAATAATCTGTAGCTTCGGCAAATAGTACCCGCTGGAGGCGATGATATTCAGCTGATGTTTGAGGTTGCGTCTTGGTGAGCGCGAGGCGGCCGACGATGAGACGACGAACGACGAGGGCTGACAGAAAGGCAACCAGCTGAAAAAGAGTACATCGTCGCGCTTTTTGCTCGTTGCATATACATTTCCCTCGCATGAAAAAGGCATAATAAATTAAAAAAAAAAAAAAAAAAAATAAGCAAATAATACAGGAAAACAAGTGACCCGCAACGCTTAGGTGAAAGATTCTCCTCCTGGCTGCCAAGTAGAGGGGACTTCATTTTACAAATTTACTCTTTGTAGCGCGAAGTGTAACATGTAAAATTCCGCCACGTTACAAGATATATTTTGATATACGCGATATAAATATAAACTGTTATAGTTGTGAAATAAAAAATGTAGTAGAAAGATAGATGTATGACGCGAATGCGAGAATCATTAAGTGTGATTAAATATATGAAATATATGAAATATATTTAATTACACACGCACACCCGCGCACACATACGCACACTGAGATATGTTGCTGATATTCAGTTGTTCTCCAGCGCTACATTAAGTTCTTTAGCTAATTAAAACACTTCGGTAGAGCTAATCCCTGATCTTCAATCCCGTCTAAAACGGAAAGCGATGTCAGGCAGGTACCTACTCACAATCAGTACTCTGCCGATTTCGGTGAGCTCTCTTCGTTCACCTCTTCACCTTTATCAAGCATATAACATTGCAATATTTGGATATATATTAAGCTAATATCTAATAACAGTTGACAAAATAATAAGAATGGTCCAACTGCTCACCACTGTTTACATTATATCGGTGATATTCATCTTATGTACGTGTAATATAATTAATATCCAATATGATTGAAATTAATAATAACTAATTTTTTATTTTGTTGAAAAACAGTTAACAATAACTATCGACTTATGTACTTTTTTTAGTTTATTAATTGTTTTTGAGCCGTTGAATCTTTTTAGTCTACTAAATTAATGTCGTAGCGCGGCGAGCTCGTTCATTTCTTGCTCTTCACTGACTTTCAGTTTTATTACGTATAGAATGGTCGTATTATTTCTATAAAGTTGTCTTAAAAAAATAGTATTCATCCAGACAAATTTCTCCGGACTTCCAACTAAGATTTATGTAAATATAACATAATAAAATGTTAATGTGTCATAGTTTTTGTTTAACTTTCAAAAAATTCTAATTTTGGGGCGCTCTTGTATGTTATTCAATTTTGTTAATAATTAGAGGACGCCACAGTACAATAGTATGAGTTGAGGATTGGCGGCGTAAATTGGAAACTGCCGTGGTAAATTTACGCCGAGGATCAAGTAAGATGAATAGTGAATACCTTCAACCCTACAAGGCACTCAACTGATATTTTACTAGCGTTGCTAGAGAAGGGGTTCGATCTACTCATTCTTATGCTGCTGAAACATTATCGAGCTAATTTAACATTTACTAGCATCCACAAAAATGTTAGCAAGAGAATAAGGTGGTTTTTAAGCCGAAACCCAATATTTAAAGGTACAGTTGAAGTTATAAAATTATAAATCTTCAGTCTCACATAGAGAACGCGCTTTTTTCACGGTAAATTCAGTCGATATTGGTTCAGTTCTTAAGTTCAGTTCTTGAGATAATGTCTTTTGTGAAGAAGAGGATGAAGAATAGAGATGTAGTGTTAGCATCTTTGTTCAACGTTAATGGGGTCTTTAACCATATTACCAAAGAGAGCAACGTGAAGAACGCCACTGATTATATGGTATCTTACTCAAAAAAAGTAAATGAAACCCAACACTTTAGCAAGATCGTCGAGGAATGAAATTCTCAAAAATTTCAGAGGGTATATCTTCAACAGAAAAAAGTATACGAACAGTGCCTATACTTATACTTAATTGGGCATGGTGTGGCAAGTATATAACGGCATTAGAGTAATGTGATATTTCGCTAAGCTGTTATACTGAATGTAATTAACAAGAGAATATCCTTTACGCTAGAAGGAGAAATACTCAAGAAATAACGGTGTCGCATTTAAGACAAGTCCAGACAATTATAAGAGATTTTGGATTCTGAATTTGACTGAACCGTTGGGATAAATATAATTTTGATAAGTTTAATTTTAATAGTAAGTTTCGATTTGATAAAAAAAACACAATCATAATTTTTGTAGCAATATTTGAATATGAACTTAAAGATTTAATTGTAGGAATTGAAACATTACTATTTAATTTTACTACAATAACAATACATACCTGAGTAGCGCACATAATATCCATAGTATACTCAATGTCACGTTCAAAATCTATAGAATCTGAAAGATCTCGCAAAACAACTTGTCCAATTAAATCATGACGTGAAAATCGGTCGAAGTCGTACACCGAAAATTGCAGATACCGTTCCTGTAAATCTTCATACGGAGCACTAATAAATTGAATAAATTATTAGACATTACTCTAAAACAAAATAATTGTAATTTAATGAATTATGTGCTTATTACCTAAATATAAATGTTTCATTAAAAATTGGATTCAAATTTTTCCGATGCACTTTTGTTTGATATTTCTTTTTTCGATCGGGAAGTAGATAAATTTTGACGTATGGATCACTGCTTCCGGAAACATCTTTTATAGGTAAATCTCGAGCTTCCAAGACCTATAAAAAATTATGTATTATCACTTTATTTTAAAATCATACTTATGTATAATAAGTTTATTTGATGGAACATAGGTGACATTTATAACATTTATAACTTTAATATCTTATTTCTGGAAAATTTATGAAAATTTGAACCAGAGTAAATACAAAAACATTACTTTACAAAGTAATCCAGCAGAGGAAGTCACTTCCTGCGCGCTGGTATGGTCATATTTGATGACATAATTGATTTGATTGTAAATCAATTGAAAAAATACTGTAAAACATGGAAGTAAAATGATGAATATGTTCAGCTTGGGTGCAACATTTGAATAATTTGTACAGTATTTAGCCTGATTGTTATGCGGGTTCAAGAATTCTTTTAGCGAAGCCCGAATGCACTGTACATGAAAGCACCCGTTACAGACCGACTAGTGGCTATACATGGCTCCTTATTTGCATTAAATAAAATCTCTTCACAATATGTAGTTCAAGTTGCCCTCTTGTTGTTGTTAGGAGAACTTTTTCACATGAACGATTTTAAGGTATTTATTGTTTTTTCTTCAATCTATGTATTTTACGTTTGATATTGGTACAAAAATTATGTAATAATTATAAAAAAATCTTTCTATTTAAATAAATTAGCCTGATGAGATTGGCAGACCAGGCCAACGAAGCGTTGCTATAAATAAAGAAATCAGTTATATTTCTTTCGATCGCCTCCATCAGACCAATCATATACATTCTCCTAAAATCTCTTCACATTACTGACAATCATATGCTGAATCTTCTGAAAAAAACCGCTGCCAATTCATTGGCCCGTGGCTTCTTCAAACTTTATTTGTTGATTCCTTTAATTAATTATAATGATTGAAATCTCGCTTTCCATTATATTTGGAATTGGCCGAGTCCGATAGACTATAAGCTCGTGACTGGTCGACGCTGAATTTAGCTCTGTGCTAAAGATTTTATTTATGATGACAAATCTTGTTCCACCCTCCTCTGCATGGTAGCTGACGGAGCAGGTACTCCTAGAGACTCTCGGGCATCAGTGTGACGACCTGGGGCCGGTCACAAACCTTCGGCGAATAATTCTCAGACTGTGGCGAGCGAAACCTATATGAACGCGAAAACGCAACGACACTCAACGCGGAGAATTCTACACTCACAAAATCAATAGAAAAATACAGAGAAAAGGAATGGAAAGCTTTATGTAGCGTTTTAACACTTCACTAACATTTATTAATTCACGCTATATAATGATCAAATAAGAATACTCGTCCGCGTCTCACACGTGGCGATAGAAAATGGCCGTGCAGGAATGGCGATACAGGAATGGAAGTCAGGAAAGATAAAAACGATCTTTAAAAAAGGAAAAAAGGAGGAGGTTGAAAACTACAGAGGAATTACAGTGATGGACACAGGATACAAAATATATGCAGAGATATTAAGGAACAGGCTAGATGAACAACTGGAGAAGGAGAATAAACTGGATGACACGCAGTTTGGATTTAGGAAGAAGAGAGGGACAATGGACGTTGTATACCTACTGAAGAGGGCAATAGGAGGCGAGATAGCAAAGGAAAGAGGAAAAGTGTGGGGACTACTGGTGGATATGAAAGCAGCGTTTGATCAGATAAAAAGAGGTAGGATATGAGAGATGCTGAGAGAGCTCGAGATAGATGAAGACCTAAGGGAGAGAATAAAGGATATTTATGAAGCTACGAAATGTGAAGTAGAAATAGCGAACAGAGTGATAGGAGAGTTTAGGATGGAGAAGGGAATGAGGCAGGGCTGCCCACTGAGCCCGACGTTATTTAACGCGGCCTTTGCAGACCTAGAGAAGGAGATGAGGAAGGTACCAGAAGGTGGAGTAAGAGTAGGTTGGTGGAAAATCTTTACAATCTCATACGCGGATGATGTAATTTTGCTGGCGAAAAATGAAACCGGAATGAGGGAGATGATAAGGAGATTCAGAAGATATATAGAGAAGAAAGGAGTAGAGCTGAATGTGGAGAAATAAAAAATCATGGAATTCAGGAAGAAAGAAGGCAGAAAGAAGGAGGTTATATTCAAATGGAAAGAAGAGAAGTTAGAGGAAGTGCGGGAAGCAATGTATTTAGGATACAAGTTGCAGTCAGACAATGGAGATGGGAAACACATAAAGTATGTAACAGGAAAAGCAAATGCAGTGCTCGGAAAGGTATGAAGCATAGGAAAGAGGAAGTTCAAAGATGACTGGGGAAAAAAGATGAGGATCTTCGACGCAATGGTAAGGAGTGTGATAAGTTATGAAGCAGAGGAGTGGGGATGGAAGGAAAGGAAGGAGGTGGAGAGGGTTCAGGATAAGTACATGAAGTGGGTACTGAAAGCAGAGAAAACTATGCCAGGATACATTCTGCACGAAGAGACAGGAAGGTGCAAGTAGGCGACGGCAATGGAAAAGAAGACAATGAAGCATGAGAAGAGAATGGCAGAAGCGGGGGAAGGTTCATTGAAAAGAGAATGTTGAGAGAGGTTGAAAAGGAGAAGGACGAAAACAGAATATGAGAAAGCAAGGAGGAAATTTTTTGAGAGGGGAGGATGGTCAAAGAATGAGGTGGAATGAAGAGTAGAAGGAGGAAAAGAGATATGGTGGGAAATAACGCAAAGAGGAGAAGACATAGAAAGGCAGGAAAACAGTGAGCAGATTAGGGAGTCAACATATTCAAAAGAGCTGAAGAAGATAGTAGCAACGACGGAGAGACCAGGATACTTGGAAAGTAGGGGGAGGAATAGAAAAGGAGAACTAGAGAGGGCAGGAAGGGTTAAACTTGGATGCGAAAATAGGAGCAGCATACACTGGATGAAGTCAGAAGATAGAATGTGCAGAATGTGCGTGGAAGAGGAGGAGTCGCTGGAACACATCTTCGAGAGATGCATGCACACGAAACAGGACGGCAAGAGATGGTATGACAGAGTGAATGGGAGAGGGGAGAATTTAGCGACATTACACCAGGTAGTATGAAAAAGGAAAAGAACCGATGAAAGGAGGAGAGAGGAATCAAAGGCACAAGCGGAATCGGAATTCGATCCATTGTAGAAGAGGCCGAAGGTGAGGGCGGGATGAGCGGGGAAGGATACTGAGATAGGTATGTAAAGGCCTTGAGGTAGCGAGAGAGGGAGAAAGAGGAAGCGAGAAAGATCGGCGAGCAGGGAAGAAAGTTCAGAAGGCAAAGAACACATGGTGAGTGCCGCAAAGAGAGAGAGAGAGAGAGAGCGAGAGAGAGAGAGTAGAAAAGGAAAAGAAAAGTGTAAGAAGTGTAAGAAGGATGGAAAAGATAGCAACTCTGGAGTTAAGGATTGCGGTAGAGATAGAGAGAAGAGCCGCAGAAGAAAGAAGGTGGAAAGAGTAGATGGATACAATGGAGAGAAAGATGGACGATTTGGAGATGGAAAATAGGAGCCTGAAAGACAGAGTAAGAAAGTTGGAAGGGAAAGTGGAGAGAAGATCAGGTGATAGCAATATTCTAAGATGGAGTGAGGTGATAAGAGAGAAGACGCTCGTACTCAAAAATGGAAGGAACTGGAAGAGAGAGGAAAGGATTGATAGATGGGTAGGAAGAATATAGGAGAGGCGGAATTTGAGATGAAGAAGATGGAGAGGGAGCAGGCAGGAATACAACGGTTGATGTTTAAGGAAAAAGCGGAGAGAGATTACATGTAGTTCAAGAGAGATAGAATTAACAGAGAAGGAATATACATAATTGATGAAGTGCTGGGAGTAGAAGAGAGAAAGAGGAGGTGGGAGGAGAGAGAAAGAGAATATGCCACGGATGGGTAAGCGAGGTCAAGCGAAGGAAGAAATGGTGACGTAGGAGCACAAGGAGATGAGGAGAGTGATTGATTGATTGATTGATTTATTAATTAGCTAAGGACTCCAGGTCCAAGATAGCCTGAGCATACAACAAAATTTAACATAAATGTGATAAAAAGCGCAGTGAAAATAAAAACAGACCAAGTAAAAAGTAATAAAACATAAAATAAAAGATAAAAAAAATAAAAATAATAAAATAGACAAACACGTGACGCATACAGATAAAATTGCGAGTAACATAAA
>JAWWEQ010049661.1:0-13014 GCA_035583055.1 Torymus tubicola
AATGAAACATTAAAATTCACGCAGAAAAAAACCGATCAAAGGTATAGCTACCGAAAAATTCATGGAGATACCTTTTTCTTGTAGAAAGTATCTGTATAAATCCCAGAATGGGCAAAGATCATTTTATAACCTAAAAAATTCATTAAGGTTTTGATTTTTAAAAAGATCTCTTATGCAGGTCTGAAAAAATATAGTTAAATTCTACGAAAAATTACAAGAAAAAAAGTATATGATATTAATTGCTCGTCGTGCTGACCGAGAAATAGGCCTTAGTCGTCCTCTCATTCATCATAATCCCTTTGAGCTGCTCTTTCAGGAATGGCATCCATTCCTCCTTCTTAATTTTGTTCCTTATTTTCTGATTTTCTTTCCTCTTCTCGTTTACTACCCTCCAGAAGTCCTTCACGCCTCTATCTCGTTCTATTTCTTCTATTACCCTTTCGATCCATTCTCTTTTCTTCTTTTTTTATCCATTCCCCGTATTCTTTCTTCTTCTCTGTATATTCTTTGAGATTTGGTACTCCTCTTTTGCAGTCCTTTAGTGTCCTCTTTAGTTCTATCTTCTTTTCGTGGCACGTCTTGGCCCAACATTTCTCCGTCTTTTCTTTCCTTCCTGGACTTGTGTTTTTCTTTACTGTGAATCTTATAATCTTTTCTTTTAGCTCCGTCCAGCTTTTTGCTTTTTCTTCTCCCTCTAGCCTTTCTATGTATCTCTTTATTCCTGCCTCAGACCAGTCTGTCCATGTCTGTTTTTCTTTATCTGTCCTGTCCGCTTTTAGTTTAAGGGTTCATACCACTTTATCACTTTCAAAAAATCGATATTTTTGTATGTATTTCGAGAGGAAAACATATAAAAAATACTGTATAAAAATTTCAAAACAATTTGATCACTACAAGTGTGTGTTTTGTCGATTTGCGGCTTCAAACTTTAAACGCGTTTTTCTCAAATTCACTTTTTTCCAGTTGGCGTGTACGATTTTTCAAAAAGTATTCAACCGATCATTAGCAAATTTTGACCACGTCTTCGTCACATATATGGCTATCGCCGAAACTAGGATTACGTTAAAATTAAAAAGAAGCAAAAAAACATGATTTTTCGAAACGATTTTCTTGAATAGCCGGCATTTTGTTATTTCTGCATGAAACTTAATTATCCTAGTTCCGGCGATAGCCACAGTCCTGCTGAATATAAATTTTTTGAATTTTGTATTTCCGATGATTTCTCGCTTCAAAATCACGCACGAGTAATATAAGAAGCAGAAATACAACAAGCATCGCTGCACTACTCATATCTTGTTGTCATTTATCGATTGGCAATTTACACCTTTCCGAATTCCAACTAATGAAGAACAATGACCATTGTGTTAATGAATCAATACGGCTCTTGCACCGGCTCGAGTCAGTCTCTGTCGGACCGTCAAACTGTGAAGACGTCAATTAATAAATCAGTTACTCTATATTGTAGTACTTTTTTACTTACCTTAACTGTGTTCCTGTGTATCACCTCCTTCGATCATCAGGCAAATAACATAACTGGCGCTGCGGGCAGGATAGCGCGAAGCTGCCTTTTCGAGATCCACTTCTAATTCGAGACGGGAATCATCCAAGAAAAAGCAGCTGGTGTCTCAACCCCATCATCGCGGTATCTGAAAAATTATCTGTCAACTCTTTGAATCCACTTGGCGGAGATTCACCTGAAATCTTCAAGAATTGTAAGTCTTTGAAATTTCCTATTATCCAATTTTATCCCTTCATACATATACGATTGATCATTATATATATATATATATATATATATATTAAAAAAACTATAAATGGCTCAAATTACTGTAGAACAGTTTAAATTGAGATTAGCCATTTGGCGTGACGCGATTCCGATATATGAAGGAGGAACGTGGTTTCTTTCTCATTTCATTCAAACGTGTGACAAATTTATTGATAATCTTGCTACAGCCGATGAAGTAATAAATGAGTCATTATTTGCCCAAATTAAATCTAAAACATGCGGAGAAGCATTAGAATTAATAGTTGTGAATAAACCAATGAACTGGAATCAATGTAAAGAACTTTTAACACGTAAATTTAGCGACCCTAGTTCCGAAGAATTATTATTTAATAAACTTAGCACCTGCTTTCAAACGAATAGTCAAAATTATGAAAAATATGCTGACGAAGTCTTATCTCGTCTAAATAAAATTAAAGAACATTTGCAAATAAATATTAATGATAATACTATTATTGCTGTAAAAAATGATTTTTACAATAATGTTGCAAAGTGCGTTTTTATAAACGGAATAAAAGAACCCTACCATTCGCATTTGATACGTCATAAATTGAGAACCTTGGCGAATGTTTACAAGAGTGCAGGATATATGATAACAATGAACAGCAAGCGGCATTTCTTAATTTTATGCGACAAAATAAGTCAAAAAGAAACTAAACCAAAAAATGTTTTTAATACTCCGGGAACGTCGAAAATTCAATCTCGTCCATTTGGAGCATATCTGCCCTTTGCACCAATTTTTGGAAATAGACAAAATACTATTAATCAAAATCAAAAATCGACCTACACCGATGTCCGTTAACACGAGAAACACTAATAGACCGAATACCAGTAATGCAAGACCTAACAATAATTTACCATATAATAATTTCGCACCAATAAATCATTCGAGTCAACAAAGAAATAATTTTCCACCAAGAAACAACACGTTCTTTAGGAGCACAGGACCTCCAAATTTTGTCTCAGAAGAACTTCATTGCCAACAAGATCAACATGAATCCATAACACAAGAAACTATAAATCAGGAGGAACAATATCAGGATATACAAACCGAAGAAATGATTGATTATGAAAATTTTTCACAAGATTCAACTTCAGAGGAAAATGGAGTAATAAACTTAAATAATATCGGGAGTTCACCCGAATTACCACACATTATTACATCTAAACCACCATTAAAAATACTTATTGATTCGGAACATTTCATCAACTATTAATCCGGAGATAGCTCGTAAATTATTTTTAAATTATATTTTTCCACATAATTTCAAAATTAAATCAATACATAAAATTACAAAAGGAAGCCATGCGTTAACTTATCCAATTTTACGAGAATTAGGAGACGAAACGCCTATAACTTTCCTCATAGCACCCTGGGATTCATATTATGATTGTTACAAATATTGATTATAAAAATGAATTATTTAGTACTCCGAAATTTTAAATAAATTACTTAAAAAATGTCCTAGATAAATGTAAATCTACTAAAGTGAATCATCATCAAGATGTGACAATGCAAATAAGAACGAATCATATGAACAAGGAGGAAAAAGAGAAAATTATGACGTTATGTCGCAAGTATGGAGATTGCTTTTATAACAAAAAAGAAAAATTATCTAAAACAACAGCAGTTACCCATGATATTAGAACTAAGAATGACAACCAATATATGTAAAAAATTTTCGATACCCGTATTATTTAAAAGAAGAGAAAATCAAATAAGAAAATTATTAAAGGACGAATTGTACCGAAGAAATTAGACGCAAGTGGAAAGAAGAAATGGAGAATGGTTATTGACTATCGGAAACTTAACCATATGACACTTGAAGATAAATATCCATTACCGAGGATGGATGATATCTTAGAAAATTTAGGAAAATGTAGTTATTTCTCCACATTGTATTTGGCTCAAGGATTTCATCAAATACCAGTAGATAAAAATTCAATCGAAAAAACTGCGTTCACCGTGGAGAATGGACACTATGAATATGTCCGAATGCCATTTGAATTAAAAAATGCTCCAGCAACTTTCCAGAGAATGATGGATTAAGTATTAATGAAATATTTACATAAATTTTGATTTGTTTATATGGACGATATTGTCATATTTTCAAAGTCATTAAAAGAATATTTGATCCATTTGAAAAATGTGTTTGACGAATTAAAAAGATATAATTTGAAAGTACAATTAGACAAAAGTGAGTTTTTACGAAAAGAAGTGCCCTTTTTAGGTCACATAATTACACCAAAAGGTATCAAACCAAATTCGAATAAAATCGATGCAATTGTAAAATATCCGTTACAAACGACACAGAAGGAAATAAAAGCGTTTCTAGGTCTTTCGGGATATTATAGAAAATTTATTAAAGACTACGCAAAAATTACAAAACCTCTTACAAAAGCACTTAAAAAAGGTGAGAAAATAGATTGCAATAATAAAGAATATATTGAAGCATTTAGTAAATGTAAAGAATTAATTATTAATGCACCTATACTTAAATATCCAGATTTTGAGAAACAGTTTCATATTACTTCAGATGCTTCGAATATTGCAATTGGCGCAGTGTTATTTCAGGAGGAACACCCTATAATATAATATCATATTTTTCGAGAACTTTAAATACTGCTGAACAAAATTATTCTACTATTTAAAAGGAACTGTTAGCTATAGTAGAGGCCTGCAGACATTTTCGCCCATATATATATATATATGGAAGAAAATTTATTATTGAGACTGATCATAAGCCGTTGACTTGGCTTTGGTCATTAAAAACACCAAATTCTAGATTAATTCGCTGACGAATTAAATTAGAAGAGTATGATTATGAAGTAAAATATAAAAAGGGTTGTGAGAATGGTGTAGCAAATGCATGGAGTAAAGTAGAAATACTCAAAGTTACCATTGAGAAATATGATGCGATAAGGAAAAAAGAAATCCTTCCGTTTTATGACAATTTATATCGAAAACAACGCGAAAGACAAAATTTACCTACTGACTCTAATGAAACATTAGAAAATAGAGAAATCTTTATTAAAACTCACCAACAACAACGTTATAAAACTGCACCCCGTTATCAAAAATTGTTAGTAGATAAACAAAAAGGACTTTCGCTAGATTGCCATATACATGGACAATCACGAAAGTATAATTTGAGTGGTGCCAAAAGATTAAGGAAAGTTTCTTCGTTTTTAGAAGATGCACTGGATGAAAATGGAACTAGTTCTGATCCTGATGATGTCAATAATATCAGTAAGGACTAATCAACCTGATCTGGATACAACACACTATGATTACGAGCAAGGAATTGGACAGATAATATCTAATTACCATTACGTACACTTTAGCATAAATTCAACTAATCTTAAACAGACATATAATAGAATTCTTACGAGTTACACTATTCCACCACTCGAATGGAACTAAGGGAATCAAACTTATTAAAACAAGCAGAAATATTATGTGAGGAAATATACCAAGATTTGCAGCAAATAGCTCCAAAAAATAAACGAACAAAAAGAGGACTATGAAATGGAGTTGGAACCATAATAAAATATATGTTTGGAAATCCCGATGCAAATGATTTAAAGAAAATAAACAATTATTTAAATTTCTTAGAACAGAAAAGGTTAGACGACATTATCACTTTTAATAAAACAATAACTATAATAAATAAAATAGGTAAAAGTATAAATAATAATACAGATGTAATCAATAGAAATTTACATAAAATTTCGGTAGCTTTGAGACAACAAAATAAAGCATTTAACCTTTTTGAAACTATAATTACATTAGTAATCCAGGAACAACATTTCTTAAACTTACTTGATAAAATAAAGAGATCATTTATCTTTTCTGAAAACACGTTTAGTTTAGAAGTATTAACTTATGGGCAAATAACAGATATGAAAACTCATTTTTTAAAGATTTACTCGCGAAAAGAATTAATTTTGTATTATGATAATTTGTTAGATTTTTGTTTTACACAAGGGTCAATCGTATATATCCAAAATTCCATAATTTATACTCTTAAAATTCCTATCCTTAATCCAATTGAATTCTTCCTGATTCAAAGACTTGCAACAATAAATAGTAGAAATGAAACAGAAATAATAACGTCGCCTTGGAAATTAATTGGCCCACTAATCAAATTATCTGCTAACAAGTGTCAAAAAACACATGAACGAAATTATTTATGTCAGCAGATCACTACGAATGAAGTCAAATCAACGTTAATACCGATAGAGTTACCATTAGTTCTGGCATATTCTTTAACCGAAAATTGTACATTAATCTCAAGTAACTATCCAGTCGTAATGGATTCCAACGATATAAAAACAACACTTTAGAGAACACACATAATCAAGAACACTAATATACGAATAGAAGGGCATCCATTTCAGACCGATTTAGGAGAGTTAAAGCAGTCAGAGATAATTTTACATGCATTGCATTACCTCCTTCGATCACCAGGCAAATAACATAACTCACGCCATCAACATCCGTTTTTTAGAGACGCTCAATGGTCGTTACAGTTGTACATAAATAAACAATGTAAAATTAAAAAAAAATTGTTTCCTATACCTTAAGGGTGCCTTTATTAAACCGAAAATGATTCATATCGATATCTATTATAGAAACTATAAAAAGAAATTCATAAATGTAGCTTAAATTTTAAGCGTGTAAAGTGGTATGAACCCTTAAGCTTTATCTCTATCAGTTGGTGGTCTGAGTCCGCATTATTTCCGATCTCAATATCCTCTATTATTCTCCTACCTTCCTCGTTCATAATCAAGTAGTCAATTATGGATTTTTCTCCTCGTCCTATATACGTCCAGTCACCATCTTTGTCTGAGCTTGTGTCTCCGTTTACAATATGAAGTCCTAGGTTTCTTATCCTTTTGATTAGCTCCTCTCTTTCTTTGTTTGTTATCTTGTCTTTACTTCTTCTACTTGTGTTCTCATTTATTCTTCCCCCTTCTTCTGCTGTCCTGGCGTTGAAGTCTCCTCCTATTAGGATGTTCTCACCTATGTTTCCTTCCACTATTCTTTCGATCTCTTGCCAGTTGTCTTTCCTGTTCTCATCCCATGTATGTTGTGATGCACGTTATTTCTTCACCTTCTATTCTTATCTTCATATCGGCCAGTTCTTTCTTTTTCTCGATGTCCGGGGTTCTATTCTCCTCTATCACTTTTATTTCCTTCCTGACCGCTATTGCTATGCCCCCTTTGGCTCTTCCTTTCCTTTTCAATCTCACTGTTGGGGTTTGTTTTACAACAAATCCTTGTAGTTTCTCTGCCAGCCAGTCTTCCTCTTTCTCTTCTATCCATGTTTAGTCCTATTACTTTGAAACTTCTAATGTAATATCCCACGTCTCCTCTGCTTTTTTCTTCGCATCTGCAATATTCCATATCAACATCTTTACTTTGTCTTTTCTTTAAAAAAGGTTTCATCTTCTCCGTTTTGTCAACTAAAGTCCATTCTTCATCGTCTATTTTCATCCTAGTTCCTAAAACTGAGATTCTCGAGTCTTCTTTTGCCTACCATTTCGCCTATGCTCTTATCCTTAGTTCGTTGTCTCTTTCCTTTCACGTTTTATAACGATAAATGTTACACCACGGTGTGTACATATATCTTCCTATATTATATAGTTGCAAGAAAAATTCTGTGAATCAGACCCCCCTCATCCCCTTCACCCCCACCCCCCTCATCACCCCTCAAATAACGGCAGAAATACGGCAACTTCTCTGTATTTTGTATATAACCAAAGCCCCTCAATTAACCCCCCTCACCCCCCGTGTCCCCTCAATCCCCCCTCATCCCCCTCATCCCCTCATGGCGTATCCAAGATGGCGGATCCAAGATGGCCGATCCAAGATGGCCGATCCAAGATGGCGCATCCAAGATAGCGGATCCAAGGTTGTTGATCCAAGATGGCGGATATAAGACGGCGGATATAAGACGGCCATTTTTTATCCCCAACCTCCCCTTGCCCCTCTAGTCGCTATGAAAGTATATAATGAATCTGAATAAGTAATTGAATTTATATCACATGATCCGTAATTTTATTCTACCTTTCCACATCGCCCGTGAGGTGAATAGATTGATGTGATTTTTGTACAGTGGTATCCCCAGTAGGCCTAATCCACTATATATATTTATCCACTATATATACTTACTTCCAATTATTCTTTATTTATTCAATTCTTTACTCAATTAGTAACGGAGGTTGGCGAGCGTAGCGAGCAGGGGGGGGCGAAGCCCCACTAGTGTATATATATATGGGTAACTTCACGTCAACTATTGCAGGTCAAAATTTAAAAATTCTTTAAAATGGGTTTTTCTTGTTGAAACTAGCTCCAAAATACAACCCTAGAGTTTTAGATCAAAACATGCAGTTGTTCAAAAGTTACAACGAATTAAAAATCTGAAAATTTAAATTTGTTTCAAAAAACATCTATTTTCATGATTTTTTATCACAAAACTTAAACTTTAAAGGTGAAACTTTATGTATAACACATTAAATAGGAAAAAGTTTTCAATTTGTGAGTAGAATTATGTAAAATTTTTATAAATTGATTAAACAAATTTTTGTCTGTGATAGTTCAAAACCAATCCTTCACTTTATGTGAAAGGTGTACTCAACAAAATTTATTTTCTGCAAAATAGTCCAAAAAATATATTTAATTTATTACCTTTAAGACAAAATTTAGTTTATGTTGGTTGAAGATCTCAAAAAAAAGCTGTGGGCCTTTTAAAGTGTAAAACAGGCAAAAAACACATTTTTGGTGATTTTTCGACACATGTTATATGAGTTTAGTCACATATCACAGCTAATGTCTTTTAAATATGTTATAGGTTAGTCTGTGACTTTTTTTTAACACAATATAACTATTATGCATGTCAAATACTTACATGCTACTTGTATACCCATTCATATCATCACTCATTCAACATTATTTACATTTTATAATTACACATTTATACTTATATAATTATATATTTCTATTCTAAAAAAAAGCTTTAACAAACTAAACATAACATATTTAATTATTAATAGCTTATTACTTGCATTGCTACACACAATGCTTTCAAGCGTCACATAATTAGTTGTTCTAACTATAAAAATATTGCATAATCATAACCGTATAAATCTAACTTCTGAAAAATGTTATGATATGTAGTAAATGAAAATTAGCTTTTCTTACAAAAGTAATAAATATTTCTAAAATTCTATATTATGCTTTTTACATATATAGAAAATGAGTAAAACTACTGGAATATAGATGATCCGTTCTTAATTATTAAAATATTATAATATAGAATTTTAAAAATATTTCTTACTTTTGTAAGAAAAGCTAATTTTTATTAAATACATATCATAACATTTTTCAGTAATTAGATTTATACGGTTTATGATTATGCAGTATGTATAAGAAGTATTTTTATAGTCGCGTAGCGCGCAAACAAGAGGCCAGGATCCGCCACTCGGCGCGGGCGGATCAATATAATTATTCGCTGTTGGGCCGGTGATCGCAACACCGGCCGCTCGCTAGTGCGGGACGAAAACACAAGAATCCTGGGACTGGTCACGCTGCACCAGCCCAGTTAATATCGTACGATTGCTTTACTCACGTAGGCGTTTGCAGGTCACGTTACCGTTGACGGAGTGCAGGCTGTTGATGGGAAGCGTCCTTCCCAGTCGCGACAACAGCAGGCCTACGCACGTGCCGGAATACTCCCCTAGCAGGGACGACAATGACGAGGCTGGAACCGGGGATAGCGTCGGTCACTGGAGTAGACGAACTCGGATACAATGATGATCGCGTGCACGCGGTTAGACGGCCCGAGAGGATCTGATTCGAAATTGAGTCGAGTGCGACTTTGCAACGGCGACAGTCTCACTCTCCCCGCGCGCAGATCCCGAATACGTTACTCGAGCGATGTAACCAAACGCTCGAGATGCACGAATTCGCAGGAACGAGAGCCAAACGGGTTCGATAGAATACGTGGAATTGAGACGCTTATTGTCTCCGTATTTTATCCGCGAACCTCGTTATAATATATATATATATAATTATATATATCTTCCTATATTATATAGTTGTAAGCGATTTTTTGTGACTCAGCCCCTTCTCGCCCCTCCTCATAGCCCCTCCTCGCCCCTCCTCAAAATAACGTTAAAAGATAGTTAGAACTCGGTGTTTTTAATGTTACTATTCCTCCTCCAAACCCCTCCTCCCTCCTCGACCCTCCTCCTCCCTACACAGCCCCTTCTCAGCTCCTCCTCGGCCCCTCCTCCTACCCTTCGTCATACAACTTATTACAAACACTTACTTTTTCGTCTGCGAAACAATGTTAACCTACGACGGTAAAATTTTGAAGAGTGTTACTCTATGACGCGAAAGATATTACTCTATGACATAAAAGTTCGAAAGGTGTTACTCTTTAACGGAAAAGATGTTACTCTATGATATGAAAATTTAAAAGGTGACAGTCTTTAACTCAAAAGGTGTGACTCCAACACATAAAAGTTCAAATAGTGTTACTCTTTAACACAACAGGTGTAACATTAGCATAAAAGTTTAAAAGGTGTCACTCTTTAACTCAAAAGATTTTACTCTATGACATGAAAGTTCAAAAAGTGTTACTCTTTAACACAGCAGGTGTGACTATAACACAAAAGTTTAAAAGGTGCCACTCTATGACATAGAAGTTTAAAAGGTGTCACTCTTTAACTCAAACGGTGTTACTCAATGAAATGAATGTTGAAAAGGTGTCACTCTATCACATAACAGATGTGAATCTATGCCATAAATCTTAAAAGTTGTTATTCCAGCACAAGCGTGTTAATTTATGTCATATTCATCATCTATGAATATTTCACATAATTTACATAGTAAAATACAGAATTCTTTTAGATTTAGGCGTGTTTTATTATTCCAATTTACTTTACATAATTGATTATACAATAAGTTAAATTTAACATTTGTAAATATATGTACAAATCAAAATTGTTTTTATATACAAATATATTATATAAAAAATAAATCTTATTTTTAAAAACATTTATTATATTATATATATATATATATTTTTAAATAATAATTTATAAGAGTAATAAACTCCCTACATTTACAACCGGGGGTTGGCGAGCGGAGCGAGCAGGGGGGTACCCCCCCAGTATATATATATGTAGGTATGTATACATATTGTCATTGGGTAGTTTGGGCAGAAATTTTCATATATACGCATATTAATTGGGCACTTTGGGAAGATTTTCGGCAGTTCGGGAAGATTGCACTGTATAGGAATTGGGCAGTTTGGGAAGGCGCTAGAGTTCTGCCACTCAGAGAGGGATTTATTTCTTTAGTCACTTGTGCTAACTCTGGGAAGCAGAAACTCTAGCTTCCTAAACTGCCTGATTAGTCAAAAAAAATATATATCGCCGGTTCTCTGTCATGTCGCAGATAAAAAATTGTTAGCGAGAACAGAATTTTTCATCTGCGACATGACAGAAAACCGGCCATATATATATATATATATACACACGCACGTATAGTATATATGTAGTAGTAGTGAACAGGACATAGAACGTACCTGGAAACAAAGGGAAGGTAGGAGTAGAATGCAAGGACAGCGAACAGAAAGAAGAAGTAATGAAAATAAAAAAGCAACTAAAAGGAACCTATATATACTAGGGGGTTCCCCCTACTCGCTTCGCTCGCCAACCCCCATTCACGGACCTTTTATTTATAAATCAATTTTTATTCTAAGATGTGAATGAGAGGCAAAAATATTTTAGGACATCAAATTATAAAAATAGCAAGGACATCAAGATTGATTTTGTTATCATATTGTCTAATGCACATAAATGTACTCTAAAGAAGCTTTAGCTAACAACACAGCCCCACAAAAAAAAATCTGTCGGTTCTGGGATGGAGACTATACTTTTCTTTTGTATTTTTTCCCGCTGAATCCGAATCCGGCGTTAACAGTAGGGAGTTGACCGCATATTTTGAACATAACCTCAAAAAACTGTCGAAAACCCGTGTTTCTGTGGAAAAACCTGAAGTAAAAAAAAACATTGTTTCCATCACATCAAAAACACTTTATTTTTATGTATTTTGGCTTGCTGAATTCAAATTTGTTATGGAAAAAGAGGTTTGACCGCCGAGTTTCGGAGATAACCTCAAAAAACTGTCGAAAAGCCATGTTTCTGTGGAAAAACTTGAGAAGAAAAAAAAACATTGTTTCCATCACGTCAAAAACACTTTCTTTTTATGTATTTTGGATTGCTGAATTCGAATTTGTTATCGAAAAAGAGATTTGACCGCCTAGTTTCGGAGATAACCTCAAAAAACTACTCAGTCAATTTGCACAAAAACTAAATTGGCTTACGCTTGCATATACGCTTGTCATCGAACGACCTATGCAAAGGATTTCTACGCCGCTGTTTGTTATTAGATTGTACATCTCTTTTTAGCATCCAGCAATAGTCCGCCACCATGGTCACGCTATATTTTCCTTGCCACCTACGTTCAAATTCCTTCATATCCTGATGAAATCGTTCACCATGCTCTTCACTGTAGTCACCTAGGACTGGTGGAAATTCATCAATGTGCGAATCGAGAAAGTAGAGTTATAAATTCATTAAGGAGGTCTTACACCTATCACATGCTGATACAGAACATGGTAAGCCACATATTTTTTTTCAAATTGCATCAAATATTTACTAACTATATGTATTTTATATGTTTCAGGAAGGAGAAAAAATTGGGAAGATGAAAATAATTCATTTCAGTGATATTATTAACATGAAGATTAAAGGCTATTTACTCAAAACATCATTTTTTAAACTTTGGCGTAGACTTTCTCAGGCATCACTGCATGGATTTTCACGGGGTAAAGCTTAAAATACTCTTTATACATTCAACTCTGCGCCAAAGCTTCAGTTTGTCAAAATTTTTTCTCTACGTATGTTTTTAATGCAAAAAACCACTTTTTTTGTTAATTTTTGAGTTTTTATGGTTTTTGCATTAAGAAAATACTTAGAGACAAAATTTCCAAAAATTGGAGCTTTGACGCAGAGTTGAATGTAAATCAAGTATTTTAAAAATGATGTTTTGAGTAAATAGCCTTTAATCTTCATGTTAAAAAACCGCTGCTAACTGTTTTAGCAGAATGCTTTCTCAAAGAGAATTGATAAATTACATCAAATAATTTTTTTAA
>JAWWEQ010049662.1:0-13013 GCA_035583055.1 Torymus tubicola
CGAAGCGATTTAGGTGATTTTAAAAGAAAAAAAAATTTTGACCTCTCGATTCACCTGAGAACTGCCCATATATAAACTTTTGAAATATATACTTGTAGCCGTAAACAACTGTTTCATTCAGGGAAGATCTCGGTAAAATAAAAGATACAAAATAAGGAAAATTTAAATAATTTATAAAATATTTTGCTTTTAAACAACTACTATAAACGTAGTAGCAAAAACAATAATATGGTAATGTACAAATTCAAATATACGAAAAGTATATTAAACAAAAAAAGGGTAAAAAAGTTGCCCGACAAAAGCTTATAACAAAAAAGAAATGGAGTCATTACAATTATTGATGTTAAGCAAAATATATTATAATGTTATAAATTGAGCTGATTCTTTTATTATTATTTACAATAACTGATACTTTTCTAAAGAATTCGGGATGATCATCAGTTGTGTTTGTACATTATTACAAAAATAGTAACATAAGTATGTAAACAAACAGTTTAATTTACTTTATTTTAGTTAAGACAGGGTGTCTGTTTTACCCTATTGATTTTAGTAACCACACAGAAAATTAATTTACAGAAACGTTCTCAGAATAGTGAAATCGTATAGCGTATTTTAACGATCTAACGATTTAACGATCTTGAATGGCTAAAGTAAACCGGGAATCAATTACTAGTGACATTTAGTATTTATAATAATTTCAATATTGCTTATAATTATGTGTATTAATAACAGGTTTTAGTAGTTTAATATCTATATAAACAGTCTTAATCGCACAATTCTTTATAGAGACTATGGTATTATTGAACTTTAAAAATCTAGCCTAATGGAGACACTACTTATATTATATAAGTAAATCGTCATCGATGGCGAAACACATGTTTTATATGTAAATTCAAAAATCAATCATATCATCGTTCATCATTGTAGAATAATCAATAAAAATAAGCAAAAAAAGTCAGTTTAATACGTGTATATCATAAAACATAAAATCAATAAAACAGGTTTCTTACAAAGCATAAACCACAAGTTAAGGAGATTATTTTTCGGTTTTTCTATTCGAAAACTTACTACTTTCTAGGAGTCCAAAAATACGTGTTGACAAGAAATACCATTACACTGTGGAGTGCGAAAACATACCATTCTAAATAAAACGTGAGTGAAATCACGCATCGTTTAGAATCCATAAAGCACGTTCCTTCAGAATAATAAAATAACTTAATCTTTACATTGAAAAGATCATGTTTCCAATAGAAAACAATTTTATTCGATAACACGATATTATTAACATACGTTTGCTTTGAAATTCTTTTATGCATGCAGTGACTGCAATTATTTAGATTGACCTCATAACTGTGATGATATTTAAATTGAATATTGTTTATTTTTCAATTTTATAATTTAATTGTGAATTTTTCCTATATAATACCTGGTTATTAGATGAAAAATTGACATTAGTTGTTATTAATTAACATACTTGATCGGAAACCAGTACCATCTTCTCCGTATAGAAAATCATTGCTTAAATTATTGTAAAAAACTTTTTACGAGAATATTTCATTAAGACCATAAATATCTTAGACAATCCATATGAATGCTTGTCAATTTATCATCGAGCAATAGCCAATAGCAATCCGTGCATTCTTTTAATTAAATTTTTTCCTACTTGCAAATCAACGACCATTTATAAAGCCATTGAGCGTCGAAGCTGAATCGTATAACTGCGTAATAGCGTCGTTTTCGCATTCACAACGCCGCAATCACGAAGTTTTTAATCTACCTACGACCCAAGGTGGCTAAAGAAATTTACGACGAAACGAAAGTGCGCCTCGTACCTACGCGAAATAAACGAGCGAGCGCGTCGATGTTACGACGAGAGCGCAAATGCATATCTGCATCCCGTCCGTCAAAGTCCCGTGAGGTATCTCTCTCTTTCTCTCTCTCTTTCTCTCTGCGTGCAAGCAGCAAGAAACTCATAAATGAATAGAGGAAACGTGCACACATTCCGGTTTCGAAGGAACTGCCGGGACGATGCTCTCCCATCATCCTGCGGGACACTTTTTTCTCTCTCTCTCGCTCTTTCTCTCTAACTGGAGTCTTTCCATCATCTCGCGTGCCAGTCGCTCGCGCGCACGTAGGTACCTATACTTACGAGTGCATACGTAATGCGCGCTCTCGGCTCGTGTGTACACACAGGGCGACAGGTACACACATATATATATATACGCGATCGGGCGCGCGCGGTAAAGCTGCAGGTGACGAGAAATTGCCGGCGAGAAGACCACTGGTCCGCGTGTATATAAGCATTGTTGCTGACCGACGAGCCTTCAGACACGGACCGGTTGCTGATAGCTCTCAAGCTCACGGCAGAGGAGCGGATGCATATCGATCGTTCCGCTGCTTTTTGTGCACCCGCGAGACCGGAAGTGCCAGCAAAGAACTCTGTGTTATTGTGCCGTGCCGCTGTTTAAACTCCTGTGCAGTGATTTGCCATTTACGTGCTCCGCTCCTTTTTCGCTGAAACCGTTTTTTACCTTCGCAAAACTAATCTACGATGGGAAATGCGGCATTGGTAAGATTTATGGCTCTATACTTGCGCGTTATGTTATCTATACAGAAATTAATTGAGTCAGTGGGGATTGAATAAAAACTCTGACCTTTTTTGCAATGGATGAATACTTAATATTTCTTTCGTAATTATCACTTTTAACATATGGGAATAATGGATTTCTGTTGATTATCCATGTTATCTACTGTTTCCAATGGGATAAAGTTCAATGATGACAGAAATAATTAGTCTAAATTTTGAGTAATAAAAATACAAGTTTATTCATAAAATCGTTATTCTGAAAGAGGTTTGGACATACCATTAATGAATAAATAATGATGTTTCACAAAATTATGAAATACATTTTATATATAATGCTCAGCAAAAAAAGTTTGAACGTACTGAATAATTTCTTGCGCTTATAGTTGATTTTAGATATTTAATTAATTTGTTTCCATATTTTGACATGATAAATATTTTGAAATTTTCAAGTCACTTAAAGTAAAGTAACTAAATTAGAAGAAAACAATCAATCACGGAATTGCTGATTTTACTGTATCTCTGGAATACAATTTTAGATAAAAACCACGAAGGATATTTTAATAACAGGCTCAAATGCTTTGAAACACTCAAATATAACTAAATTCATAAACACATTTAATTTTAATACGCTAAGCTGAAAAAATTTAGAATTGTTAATTTTATGACAGTTTAAATTTGAGGAAAAGTATTTGCATTCTTAAATTGATAGGATCCACACTTACGGCTTGACACGTATATTTGCTCAACATCAAATGATTTAAATGTTTGAAATTGAGACTTTCTTCAATATTTTTATAAAATATAATTAATTCTGTCCACGTTGTAAGTTTCTTTCAAATATTACGCTCTATTATTAGAGTGTTCTTGGTGTTTAACAACTGAAAATACTCTCGAAATATTAATATAAGTGAAAATTCGTTCATGGGTTCGGGGTAAAAAATCAACTAGGTAAAACTTTAGCAAATATTAACTTATGAAAATAAATTTTTCCATTTATATTTGCATCAGTGATCGACTTTTTAGTTAATCATGTTTAGTTAGTACAACTATAAATTTAAGCCAGATTTGTGATATTGAGACTTAGCCCTTTTATAATTAATGACAACAAAAGTAAATGCCAAATAATTACAATAGTAATATTTGACTTATAGCTTCAACTACAGAAAGTGTTTTTAAAAGCTTTTATTATTACTGATTCTAGTCTGCAGAGAATTCTAATGAAACTAATGATGATAATTTATTATCTAAGAAAAATAAAACGAAGTACTTTACTTTGATTTCAAAATTCATCGATCTTAAAATGTCATTAATCTAAAAAAATGAAACATGTATAAATATTTTTAGATTGCATAGATATATAAGTTTTAATGAAAAAATTATATTCGTCTTTCATGATATATTGCCATAAGGTAAATAATAATACACGTGAAGTTTTTATTTACTTTTCGTTGCTTAAAAAATATTGATTTTCACGATTAATGAATTATTAAAGTTAACAACAAAAATATTTTTAAAATTATTTCTATTTTATTCAAAAGATGTATAGTTTTCAATTTTATTTATACTTAACTCTGTTTGTAAACCACAATTCTAATTACTAGAAAGCGTTTTAATGGACTGAAATAAGTAAATAAAAGCTTTTCATTTTTAATAATAGTACGAAGTCGATCTCAGAATTATCGAGTGCATATCGTTAAATATACGAAAATAGCTTCTAAAATTTTGAAAAGTTCTCATAACAAATCTTAAAATTTGCATAACATAAAAGATTTAATAAATAATAATTTAATTTTAATTTAGTTTTTGCAGTAAGTCTTTTATTTATGCAATTTTAGATATTTTTTTTGGCAGTAGTTTTGCTACTGATCAATGGAGTACTACCATTTCCTACGGAGACGAGCACCACTTTATCACCAAAAATTATTAATCAGAAATCTAGTGATGTTCAGGACAGCCCTTTGGAGCACATTCATGTAAAACAAGAGACCGGCTTTGATGGTAAAGTTCGCTCGATTCGTTTTAGTCTTGAACCGGAAAACGATAAGAAACCAGATGATAAACGATCAAGAGCTCATGTTACTAATCAACCAAAACATCAATCTATAGTGACCAATACGGCAGCTACTGCTACACCTTCATCGAATATTGAAACTAGTGTTGACAGTACTGAGAGTACGTCGGTAAGACGCTTCAATTATATCTTATACTTTAAATAAATTATCGTTAGTAGAAACATTAATTAGAAATTAGCAATTTTTCTATATATTGTACTCCGTAGATATCTATTAATAGTTCTGAATCATAAGTGAATCATAACACAAGTTAAATGGTTTTGTTAATCATTATTTTTCAAAAGCTCATAATTTTATTTTCATTCGTTTCATTTCAAACGCAATTGATAAAATTGATAAAACCATCTTTACAACGTACATTACGTAATAATAAACATTTTAATTATTAGAAACCTGAAGTGCCACCGTCGAGAAATACCCGCATGGTTCGAGTAGATGAGACGTTACCAGTTAATGGAAGTTTATTGAGGTCGAAAAGATCTATAGGAACAGCTTTGTCAAACAATGATCTCGATGATCTTCAAGCTGAAGAGGCTAAAGTCTTTCGGCCACTTTTCGTATACCGTCAGCAAGTAGCTAGACGCCTGAAACTACAGAACAACAAAATATCAGGCGGTGACCGCCGTAGGACTTTGAGAAAATCAAATAATTATGGTTATTATGATCCTTATCATTATTATTATCCTTCTTCTTATGATGCATATCCTCGATATTATTACCATTTGGGATTTTATTAGTATTTACAGGCTGCTAAAACTATTAAGTTATTCAAAGTTGAACCTATTTTATTGCTAAACGTATAATATTTTTTGTATAGTTTATAAATAGACTCTAAGTTATTATTTATATTTTTATAATCATAATGAAATTTAAATTATTCTAATTAATATTGTAAAGAACGTGAACAATTTATTGTTATACTAAACACTTTAGGCTTTCTAATTATATTAAGTATTAAAAAAACAATTATAAACTTAATATTTATAATTATAGGGAACCTACGATGAGGCTTTTGGAAGACTTATAGAAGACTTACTATAATTTGTTTGAATCTCAAAAAAAGTATTATGCAATAGTATTATATTATGCGTGATGTATTTTGATGGACATATATATTAGTATGTAAATGATCCCAGGAATTACTAAGTTCACAGTTTATATATAGAATATGATCTTTGCATTTATTATTTAATTTTTATATATTTGTATGAAATAAATTGACTTGAAAAAATGGTTGATATTTTTTTCTTTCAATAATAGATTATATAATAACCTAATAAACATATCCCAAAATATACCAACTAATTGTCAATTATGCAGTTCCGATTCAATATTTAATATTTAATACATTTTTTGATAAACGATTACACTTTTAAAGATTAAATATGCACGATGCATAAACATTACTTTATTATTGTAGAATATGATGATATAAGTATATAAAAAAAACAATTGTATAACCAAAAATAATGAAAATGAATAGTAAACATTCGCGTACTAATATTTTTGTCATGCTGGATTGAGGCGAAGTGTTTTTCGATTATTTTTTATAAAATAAATTACGAAATTGAACGTATAATTATGCGAAAATGCCAAATTTGCAAGTAATTCGTTCTGGCCCAAGAGAAAATGCAGGTGACTACTCCTATGAAGAAATTGAGTTCCGTCGATTACCGAATAGGTTAGTACTATTAACCTTTTGAGATTATAAGCTTTGTTTGTTTTACATTCAAATGAATATTAGAATAAAGAGTAAAATTACGTAAATATATATCATTTTTCTAAATATGTTCATACAAATTTATTTAATAAAGTGATTTGTGGCATATTAAAATACGATACTTGAATTACAAAAGCGGTTAATTTTATACCAATGTTATTTATACCTTCCACTTATGTGTAGAGAATACGAGAACAACATCATTTCAAAATTGGTGTCAAATGCCGTCATTCACGCATTGGAAGCATTATTAACGGCTCTCTTATCACCCATTATGATGTGGAAATGGTTATCGAAACACGACCATTTCATGATCATCTTGAAGGTCGTCGTTGAGGTAACAAATCATAACTATAAGTATAATAATAAAATAAATTTTTTTCTACAACAACGTTTTATGTTTTATTATTACTACTTGTCATCTTATAAATTATGACTTAATATTATATAAAGATAGTAGGAAATTGATACAGAAAAAAGAATATTTTTATTTTAAAGGAAAGAATATAAACTATTTTAATTAAACTATTTATATTTAAATAAGTGCTGCGAATAAATATAAAGGTAATTAGGCAACATCTAATACTCTAAAAGTGTTATGATTTCACTTTCTCTTACAAAGGTACATGTTCATTGGCGTATTAAAACTAATAAATATTTGTAAAGTTACTTTTTTATTCCTTTTTATTGCCAATATACTTTTACTTTTATAGAATTTTATAAATAATGGATTTATTTTATGAAAATGACTTAGTGATATCATGGTTTATAGATAATTTGGTTTAGACAAAAGTTATTAATTTTTTCAATGCATTAACAAATTTTTTAAGCAAAATTTTGAATACAAGTTTTCTATACTTTTCTAAGATAATTACAAAGTCTATTTACAAATTAATTTCAAATCGCGAGAGATTGTTCATAAATTAATTAAAAAAAATAATAAGTATTTAACAAACTTTTTAATTTTCATTGATTTACATAAAAACATTATGTTCTATAGGTTGTCTTAGAACTAGTGATGTTGATAGTGTTTGCGGGTGTTTCAATTTTAACTGCAGCAGCCTTAATATTCGATGATGCATACAGCGATAGAATACTTTCCACGAAAAATACATCAGAATATACAGTTGATGAAAATGAGGAAAAAGCCCAAGGAAAATCAATAGCTTCTAGACACAACTTGTTATCAATCTCGAAGTAATGTGCCTTTCGTGCTACTTTATCACGCATAAATATATTGTGAGTCATAGTAAGATGTATAATGAAATAGGGGATTCCCTATAATGAAATGTTTTATTTTTGTTTGGAATACTTCTAACATATTTATGAGACTGATGTAAAGGATACATGCAGTATCAAATTTTTATATAATTTATATATTTCATTTAGTTTTATTCAAGTTAAGTGACAATAAATTATTTCATCAAATAAACTATCTTCTACTGAAACATGTTTTCGTCTTTAAAAACTTAAACAGTTAAAAATTCAGCTTTTTAATCATTTAAAATCTAGAACCGCTGTAAGATTTTGAGAAACCATTAATTTTTGTTAATTTTTTATTTGCGTATGTTGAATTTTTATTCTTCAAATAATAAAAAAAATTCAAACAAGTTTTTATCTTATTTGTCTCGACGGTTAACTACGTAGTAATGTTGTATTGAAAATGAAAAAATAAGGTATAAAGTGATAAATAAAAGAAAATAATATTTTATTTATTCTCTTTTTATTCTTTTCAATCTGCATCAAAATTAAAGCTTTCTGGTTTTATACTTACGTAACATTAACGAAACTATCTTTTGTGGGTAATAAATCAAGAATCAGTAGGTTCATTAAGTACGATAAAGATTTCTTGCGTTACATTATATATTTATCACCCTGTCAATGTTATGAAGATGTCTCGACACACTTTTATTATAAATATAAGTATTTATTAAAGTGTTTATAACTGAAGATTCGTATAACATTTTCTGTATTAAAATATAGGCTATTCAATACTTAATATTTAATAATAATTTAAATTTGGTCTTTAATAATTGAAAAAACTCAAGATAACAAATGGTTAGCTGGTATTTGAGTTAGCCTCTAATGTCTCCACAAGCTAAAGCAGTATAAAAACACAATTCACGAGACATCTAAAAATGCAACCTGACTGTTGCTCAGAGCTCTTTATTTTTACATATTCTTGACACAGATGTGACACATTATCATGGATGTGTAATGAATTATGCCACTAGTAATGATATTAATCTTTCGTACGATGTCAATTAATAATTAAAAATTCGTTTGATCAGCTTCAAATCATTCATTATAGATGCAATGTAATCAATTGGTAAATTTCCAATTTTTCTGTAATTTAAGAAACACAAACTGTGTTCAAACAAAATGAATAGAATACATTATTTTTTATTATCTTTTGAAAATTTCTTTAAAATGTGTGCAATTAGAATGGCGTATCATAATTATTGTCTTGTTTGTATGTATCAAATAATAGATATAATTAATCTCGTATAACTTCTTTTTTTTTGACGATTTTCTTAGACTAGCTCACAAAACGTATGAATCTTGTTCATACAAACTTGAAATTCTTGCATATACCCCTATCATTTATGATATAATTAAAATTCTGCCTCTGTTATATTTATTATTATCATTTTTTACCGATCAAACATCTAGTATGTTTATTTGTTTTAAATTTTTTATGAAAGTTGTTGATTATTAGGAAACCTTTATTTTTTGTCCGAGTCTGCACTCTCTAAATGCAGCTTATTATGAATGTTCCAGTTTAATTAATTATAAATATAATAGGTATAGTATGTGTCCGGTACTAGCTGACGTTTAAAAAATATACTAAATTTCGTATACGAAATTCTTTTATTAATTAAGTATACCACTATACCGGGATGTGCATATCAATATTAGGAGTGCTTCTCTAAAATCCATATAGTAAGTTTATAAGAGCGTATAATATATTTATCAATTACAATATTATAAATTTATTCATTCATTATATTATATAAATACAATTTAAACAGAGTGTACACTTTTTAATAATAATTTGAAAGTCTTGTACGTAGAGATATTCGAGATGATAGAAATTCTTTACGAAGAAAATTTCAAGAACATTTGTTTTTATGTAGCATAAGAAGAAATGTATTTATTGTTAGAATAAGGTTGAGGTACTGCCACTTTCTTGCAAAATCCTGCTATATCAAAGATTATAATAAAATTGTTTTATATAAAACATGGTAGTAATTATTTACAATTAGTAAAGTTCTGTAATATATTGTAAAAGATGTGATGAACGATGTAAAAAATAATAGATGATATAAATCTATATTTGTATAACCTGCGCTAGTTTGATAGGTTTTTGTAGGTATAATAGGATCTTAAAGTCAAGTACAAATATGTCAATTATGTCAGTGATACCATGCATTTCCACCATTATTCGACAATTAGGTGAAAGTGACAAAGGAATGTCAAATTTCAATATCTATATCTGGAAACTATAGAATGAGTTCGAATAGTTGTCATCGTGTAAATTGCCTAAGGATAAGAAAATGCAGGGAAAGCGAATTCTCCGAAAGGATCCTCTTCCCAACAGTATAAAAGCTAATATTTTCAAATTTCGGTCACAAACTAGTTTGATTCTTCACAGTGTGCATTAGCACAACATCCTTCCACAATGAAAACTTATATTATGATTACTTTTTTGGTGAGTAAATAAAAAAGTCTTTATAATTTTATTATGTATTCTAATAAAATGTCAATCAATAATTTATTTTAATATTATATCATTCTATTACTTAAAAATTACTGATAATAATTGCAGGTGGCCTGCTTGATTGCATGCAGCCATGGTTTCGCCCTCAAAGAGGTTCCAAGTCCGTTAACAAAGATCGTGGAGGTGAAAAAAGATTTTGTGACCGATGCGCAAGGCGTCGTCGGCGAACTCAAAGAATCTGCGAAACTTAAAAAGCAGGCTTTAGTTGACAGCGTAAAAGCAGTTGTAAAGGTAAAATCGGGCGTTGCTAGTGGAATCAAGGCAGGAGTGACGGGAGTCAAATCTACTTTACTCAAAGGCGTACAAGCAGTGAAAAATATCAATGTTTCTGCTCTAAAGGCTGCCAAACAAACTTTTATTAACAATTACATTGATACTAAAAGGTCGCAAATGAAGAACGCTGTTGCTGCTATTTCTGCTAAAACTCAAGGTCTCTTCCAGCACAAACTCCCAATTAAAGGTTAGAAAATTTCACACTAGCATATACTAATAAATAATATTCCTCATAAGAAAAACCGTTAGTTAATGTTCTACTATTAGCTAGCAAACTTTTTCTCAATTTTCTGCTACTTTAATATTACGGTCAAACTCTTTAAAATGACTCATAAAATATTTATAAATAGATCGAAATAATAGAATTACTATAAAATTTCAATACTAATGCACTACATAAATAATAGGCTCTAAAAACCTATAAGAAAAATGAAAATGTTTCCATGTACCTAAATTATGTAAACTTTTTTATTCATCACTGCTTTGGAATATACTAGTTGACTAAAGTAACTGCAAATACAATCATTAAAAAAAGAATAGAATCTTTTGAGAGAGTAAATATTTTTAAAAAGATAAAGGTCATTGATATTTGGCACACAGCGAGAGTACACACTAAATGTTTTAAAGAAATTAGGAAAATTCCTAACACGCAAACAAACAATTGGACAAGTAGTTTGTATTGTCTGTTTTAATTACTTTTCCTAATAGAGATAGTGCGAATAAGCAAACAGTAACTCTAATGTAAAAATCACGTCAAAGCATTAATGAACTGATTATATTAGTAATTTTATAAAGAGATCTGATTACTAAGCTTCTTTCTTAATTTCCAAGTTATAATTTGCAATAATATTTAATAAGAATGATGTTTCCCACAGAAACTGCAACAACCCTATTCAGCGGTGCAGTAAACAAGGTGCACGAAGGCATTACAAAAAAGACGCAGTTCCTTTCAAAGATCAAAACTCCCATCGAAACTCGCACGGTGCTGTTGCTTCCGATCAGCCAAGAACCCATCAAAGTGCATACCTACGTAAGCAGCGAGGAGCCGATCATCGGTAAAGTCTTCGTTCAGGAGGCACCTGTGCACGGCATCCCATTTAATGGATATGGACCACCAGCCAACTCTTACGGTCCACCAGCCGACATCTATGGTCCAGCTGTGTAAAAATGTATAAATAGAATAAAAAGTATTCTGGAAAACATAACAGTTGGCTAAAAACATTAAGAGTTCAAGCATCAGAATTTCTAATTAGTATATTGTAAATTGTATTTTAGAACAAATTTTGTAAATGATAACAAATTTGTAAATAATAATTTTGTACGTTCAAATTATTTATTTGCATTATAAATTTTACTTTTTTAACTTGTTCACAATTAAAGGAGGATAAAAAGTACTACTTCAAATTGTACTGTATATATTTGATAAAAATAAATATCCTTTATTTTCGTAAAGTTAAATTAAGATGCAATAATAATTCAGTTAAGTTGTTCCTAAAAATATAATATAAAAAATATTAATAATATCCTGATTTCAAGTTGTGAAACAAATTTTTTCATGTATCACTTTGAAAAATAACTTACTACTTACTTTTGTCAAACAAACTTTATAAAAGAAATGAAGTTAGAAATTAATATAAATAACTTATAGAAGGAAAATAACATTAAATTTTGAAAAATCTTCGTTCATTATATTTAATTCTTTTATATTAAAATTATAGTTAAATATATAGATACGAATGTCTACTTATATTAATCATAAAAATAAACTTTATGTAAAGGTATTAGAACATATAATGTTCTGATTTAAAATAATAGTTATTAAAATAGTTGAAAGTAAAAATAACCATTTTAGAAAAAATTAAACATATCTTTGCACCATCAGACGTTTAGATATCACTATAATTTCAATGCAATCTTCCAAAACTTTCCGGGCCTCCCACGATTGGAAAGCAGTATAAAGTATCATATCTCAAAAAACACAGCCATGAATGATTTTAAAAAGCTTTCATTGAACATGTGATTAAAGCAATCTAAATTAATTTCAAGTTATCGCCAATTTTTCGTTAAATATGTACAATTTTATCAGAAAAATAACAGATTTAAATGAGGTAAAAAATAATCAATTTTGTAAATATGTGCAAATCAACAATAATTTTAAAAAGTTCCACACGTACAAAATATCATCGAATAAATTCAGATGTAAGGATTTCCGATGCTTCGTTATAGTCTATTGAGTATATTTTCACACACTCACATTGTATACTTTTATGTACAACTACATTTCCCTTATTTTTCTTTTTCAAGGTTATTAATGAATTTTTCTTGACGAGATCGTTTGCATTTGAAATAAAATCTGTTTACTACTTTAATATTAATTCATTTCTATATCCGCTCTTCTTAATTTTTTCTATAGAATATTTGAATAAATTTCGAGAAACATTTGACTTTTTTTAACTAACTAGGAGAGGTCACGAACTCCGGATCACGGATTTTGCTCATACTCTGAGGTATGTTTTTAGATGCTAAAATATGAAGAATGCTAGAATATTAGACCCTAACGCTTTGATAAACTTGAGTTGT
>JAWWEQ010049664.1:0-13011 GCA_035583055.1 Torymus tubicola
GATTGTATTTTTAATCTTGTATTTTTTTCAAATTCTTTGAAATATTCTTTATAATTAGATATCCATTTTAGTTTTCTGATCAATTTAACAGGTATATTAGATCAGCTCGGAGGCGCGAAATATTTCAGTACCCTCGATTTAGCCTCTGGATTCCACCAAATTCCTGTAAACCCTAAATCAAAATCGAAAACTGCATTTTCTACCCCCTACGGACACTACGAGTTTAATATAATGCCCTTCGGTCTTAAAAACGCCCCCGCGACCTTTCAAAGAGTTATGGACCGAATTGTATCTGGACTCGAAGGCATCGAACTTTTCATTTACATGGACGATATTGTCGTTTACGCAACTCCCTCAAAGAACACACTCGGAAATTGTTGGCTTCTCTAGCTAGGCTGCAAAATGCTGGGCTAGCCCTTCAGCCCGAAAAATGCATTTTCCTACAAAAGGAGGTGTGTTATTTAGGGCATATTATTACGAGCGCAGGAGTCAAGCCCGACTTGCGAAAAATCGAGACCGTAAAAAACTTTCCGATTCCCAAGTCTAGAAGAAATGTCAAACAATTTCTTGGCCTTGTAGGATACAATAGGCGTTTTATAAAAGATTTTTCCCGAATTTGTAAGACTTTAACGACGCTTACGAAATTAAAACATTCTTTTGCTTGGACTGCTGAGGCTCAAAATGCGTTTGAAACTTTGCGAAATATCCTTTGCTCAGAACCTCTTCTTCAATACCCTGATTTTTCTAAGCCAATGGTTGTCACAACAGACGCCTCAAATTTTGCTCTCGGAATAGTGCTCAGTCAAGGAGGCATAGGTAAAGATCTTCCAATAGCGTACAGCTCCAGAACCCTCAGTGAAACGGAGATTAATTACTCAACTACGGAAAAGGAGTTTTTAGCTATTATCTTCGCAGTGAAGCACATCCGATCCTATTTATATGGTCGCCGATTCACTCTTGTAACTGACCACCATCTTTTAGTTTGGCTTCATAACACCAAAGATCCTAGGTCTAAATTGATGAGATGGAAAATCAAATTAAACGAATATGACTATGACATTATTTATAAACCCGAACTCATCAACGCAAATGCAGACGCCCTATCCCGAAATCCTAACGACCTTTCTCATATACCAGTCAAGTCTCTCCCACCTATAACGGAAACTCGCTCCAGAGGTCTGGAACAGGTGTTCGTCTGCGCAGACAAAACACCTGTTGTAGATTTCGCCGAGGACGAGGACACTACACAAGACAGCGATTGTGAGGCTCTTATTGGTAAGGCCTTTACGATATGGGAGCTTCAAGTCGAAAATCCCTTTCCACTCGACGATAATGAAGGACTTCTCTCTGATAATGACTCGGAAATTTATGAGACGGCGTCAGAGGACGAAGCATTCATGCCAGTTGAAGCGCACACAACGCCATCGAGGTCGCCTCGGGAAGCGTGAGCAGATCCTTCAGTGAAGGACAGGCAATCGCATCTCGGGTCAAAAGACGGAAATAAAAAAGATCGTTGGCCTTTGAGTCATACCCCCCCCGTTGTTGGGTACGAAGGTCAGCATGAGCGGTAAAGCTATGAGAACATCGAGATCATCGGTCTTCGAGGAATACTCCATCAGTGTTGGGTAAGAAGACCGGTATGAAAAGGAGAATGGCGGAAACGTGCAACTTTCACACCATCGTAAGACAGGCGAAATCATGTACGCGCCGGAAACAGGCGGTTACGGACAGCTTTCAAGTGCCGCTCCTACTCCCCCTCAGTGAGTCTGGTAAGAATCGGGACGTTAGGAAGACGGACGCAAAGTATGTGCGCGCCAACGAGTTGCGATCGCGTTTGCCTCAAGGTCTCTGGCAAAGGTCAGAACCGAATGTATCCGCGGTAAGTGGATGCGCAGGAGGTCCCAAAAAACCACCTTAATCATGCATACTACCTGTTTTAACCACAGTAAAGACAGATTGTTTATGCGTAAGGACAACCTAATCCATCTTACCTCACTAGACCTTGATTTCCCTCCTGAAAAACTCCTAAAATACGAACCCATCATGAACGATGTCATAGCCACTGAGCACGCTAAATACTATGTTTTTCATTTATTCGTAAAAATAAGTTTGACGAACCCAACCCCCACAACTACCCGATCTTCACATAGTTTGCAAAAAACTAAAAACTCTGATGAATGCTTTAGACGTAAAAATGGCTAGTATCTCAGAAAAACGGAATGGATTAGACGATCTCTCTTGGAGAAACATCCAGAATGTTTTCGAAAACACCTTTAATAATCTAGGCTATACGATAACCATTTGTACCGATGAAATAGTTTTTCCAAACGAGCCCCAACAACAGCAAATTATTCAAGAATCCCATGAATCTCTAGTCGGTGGACACCAAGGTATAGAGAAAACCTATCAGCGCATATGCCAACATTATTACTAAACTAAGCAGCCGATGCAAATTTACGACACCCCTAAACAAGCCTTCGACAAAGTCGAAATGGATATCGTTGGGCTCCTACCTCTTACCAAGCATGGAAATCGCTATCTCTTAACTTTACAGGATAATCTAACTAAATATTCAGACGCGATCCCCCTTCCCACAATAGATTCCGTAACAGTAGCATTAGCCCTAGCCGAAAACTTCATTTGCAGATTTTAAAATCGAACATATCACCTCAACGGCCTTCGACCCCGAATCCTTAGGATCACTTGAAAGAGCCCATAGGATATTCATAGAGTATTTAAAAATTTATTGCAGCCAAAATAACTGGGATGAATGGACTGAATTCGCAATGTTTCCTTACAACATTTCGGTTCACTCCGCAACCAAATTCACACCTTAAGAACTGGTTTTCAGGCGCAAAGCCCGTCTCCCATCCGAATTCGCGAATAAAAATATCACGCGCACGTTTAACCAATACTTTGATGACCTCGTAAATAAACTCGCTGCTACATGAACTTCTGCTCGCGGAAACTTAGAGACTGCAAAGCACAAGAGTAAAAGTTACTACGATAAGAACGCAAACCCGCGAACCTTTCGTCGCGGAGATGATGTGTATCTTTTTATAGAGATCAGGTCATCAAAATTCGATAGTACCTGGCTAGATCCATATAAAATTATCGAAATTCTGGGTGACTATAACGCGGAAGCAGCACTAAACAAAAATAAAAGAAAGATCGTACATACCAACAAGTTAAAACTTACATGCATGCGCCCGGAACATTTTCCAAGTAACGACGCAGAGTAGTTAATGAGAAAGGCTGTCATGATAGATGACAACCTTTTTCAAAAGAGGGTAAGAGCTGTTGTGTAACGCTACACTAGATGCGAGCACGGATAACTAAAGAAAGCCCGCGAGGTAGCGTTTCAAACCGTTCCGTGCGATATTCAAATTCACTTAAATTATTTCTACATGCAAATACGTAAAAAGGTATAGAATAAAGTTTGGTCACTACCGTATATCGAATGCTCGCTGGCAGTAGGACAGTCTCGCCATAAAAAATAAACAAACACAGCCAGGAGTTTTCCGGCACGGCCGTCCACTTGGGTCAGAAGGATTAAAATCACCGCTTGCAATAAAAACCTTCAGCGGCGTTCATCGTTTATTGCACCCGTAGGGAAAGTCCCTCATTTACTCTTACCAGGTACATACGTGCTGTCATACTCAACGGGCCAGGCATCACGTGCACTGTTGTCCCCACTATACTTACACACCGGAGGAGGAACAACTCAAGAACTGCATCGACGCGCATGCGCAAGTGCTTACCAACCTTCTCATTGGCCAGAAAAAGGAAAAAGGCTCAACCTCCCAGCTACAAGACGTCAGCAGCTTCCATTTTCCAGGAAACAGGAAACTATACCAAGAAGCGGAATCTGTTCTGACACCGACTCGTTCAGACACATCTATACAAAGAGTTCCTTGTACTTTAAATATATATATATATAATATAAATTCTCAAAAGAAGCAAACTCGAAGTTCTATTCTATCTATTTCTTTCCCTTACTTTGAATTCCGCGCGCGCCTCAAGTCTGCCGACGAAAGGAACCCTAGTTCCTCCACAGCGACATCTATTGGATCCGACAACGAAAAATCAAGATACAATACCTGTAACCAACCAACCAAGTATGAAGTACTATTCAAGAATTCAAGAATAACAGATGATGATAATCCATAGTCCATAGTACCCAGTAAATTGTAGCTAAACAAGTCATTTAAAAAATCAAATTAAAATTTTATATCTACATTTTTAATATATATATATTTGAAGAGTAAGAAATCTGTGAAATTAATCAAATTAATTCTCAAATAAACCAAGGAGACAAAAATGTCTGACACTAAAAATGATAAAGCAAAAATTGATTTAGGACTCCTAGAAGAAGATGACGAGTTTGAAGAATTCCCTGCTGAAGGTATATATTAAAATCAATTTAAAAGGATGTAAAAAAGTTAAAATTATTTTTAATATTGCAAGAAAATATAATTTTACAGAAATATTGGAGCTAATATTTACATACTTATTGATGTTCTATATCTTATTCCTTAAAGTACTAAATTTTTTAATAAGTATCTCAAAATTATCAAATTAATTATTTATTTTAATTTAGTTTAAATACTATAAAATTAAAATTCTTTACTATATTGTTGTAATATTTTCTGAATATTGTAAAATTAACCTGAATATCGTTTCTATTCAGGTTTTTTTTTCTAAACCAGTGTCTGAGATAAGTGGTCTTGTGTATGCTGTGATATATATTATTAATTGTTATTAGTGTACTGATACTATATGCTAACATTTAATCTTGATAATTTATGTGATATATAATATACGTATGTATAAGCTGTAAAAGTTGTTTATACGTTTACGTTTCAAAAGTTATTTGGTTCTTGGTAAGGTATTAAAAACTGAAGAGTCACCATATAGGTTATTGGCTGTTCATATTGCTATTAAGGGACCCAATAGTAATTGCTGATGTCTGTTCCTAATTTAAAATTTGCTACATTTAACATATAACAAGAAAAATTAGCAGTACAAAGGAAATTCAATATTATATATCAGCCCTAGCTAGTATCAAGATTTTATGATTAAATTTATTACTTATGTTTAAAATAAACTAATTTTATATATACTTCTGATATTCATATGATAGATTTATGTATAAAGGGTATTTAAAAATTCTTCAAATATAATGTATATTGATAGTTGGAATTACACTAATAGTAACACTATTAGAAATTATGTACTTATCTTCAGAAGCTCAAAGAGTAATAACTTTTTAATTTATAGAATAAAAATAAATCTGTGGCTTACAGGCATAAGCGGATACGTCCACTTTTTATTTTTAAATTGAGATAACCTTCGATTTTCTATTTTCAAATTGGCCTTTTTCATTTAACACTTTTAGGAGTATGAAAAATATTGCTGTAAAGCTACAATGCACCAAAAATATAACCAGATAAGTCCATTTTTCAAATTTTTTTCCCTGTATAGCTTTATTATATTATAGTAAATTTTGGTAGAGACTACTATCAATAAAGTATCAATAAATTATATTTATTGTATTATAATTTATTTTATCTATTAGTAGTAACTGAAAGTGAATATGATGTCTAATTTATGTGTTTGTATAAAAAATTTTGGTACACTTGAATTGTAAACATTTTAAAATTTTACAATATTAGTACAATACAAATACAATACAAATCGTTGTGAATTTAATAGAAATGTCACAAAAATAAAAATTTCTTGAATAAAATAGATGAATTCATTAAACAATTGTTAATTTTGTAATTTATTGACCTACTTCATTATTAAATAAAACAATACCCACCAAAATAAATGTAAACAGCCCTATTAGAGAAGTCCACAGTTCTCTGCATAATGAGATAAGTTTACACTTTTTTGAGTTCTTACTTGTTTTTAATGCATCAGAAAATATGTAACCTGCTCAAGCCCCTTTGTAAATATGTGTTTTGAATATGTCAATTGACTAGTCAAGTATCAGGACTCATTTTTTTTTCCCAATCTTACATATAAGTTTGGATATTTAAGCCTGTTTCTCTCAGAAACTCGAAAAGTGCACTTATCCAATTATATCTGTAAGCCACAATTATTATGTTAGATACACTACTTTCTATTAATTTTAAATTTATTTAATTATATGTTAAAAATAGGAAAAAAATTTTCTTGAATACGTGGTGGTCTGTATATTATTCTAGCATTTAAATTTTACTTGTTTTTTGGTTTTCAATTTTCATGTGTCATGTATGTCATGTATAGACATAATGGATTAATATATCTTGTGCTTGTTTTTTGGTCTGCTAGGGTAAATATGTCAGTTACTGTGCCTGCTTTAGTTATTCTGCCCTTACATTTTTTCCATCCAATTTTTATTAAGATTGTTGTTAAATTCAATATAGTTTAGTAATTAAGTATGTAATATACCATAACTAAGTTGTGGATCCAATAAATGATGCTACTATTTTATTAATTATTTAATATTTTGACATGTGTCATAAACATCTTCTATTCACAGATTATATAATTATAAAAAGGTTTTAAAATGATTGAAAATTGAAAGAAAAAAATATCAGTTGAATAAATATCAAGGAGCACGGGAGTGCTTCAAAGGCAAGTATAGAAGAAGCCTGAGGGTCGACTGCGTGAATATGTACTATAGATATTGCATAATGGGCACAGTACCTCGACACTTTTACCCCATATTTGATTTTTTAAATGTGTATGTATTACAGTTCTATTGCTTGTTTTAATTTTGAATTTTTTTGTAATGGACAATGTTTTGTTATTACATTAAGAAAATTTTTATTTTTACTTTGTTTTATAATATTTTCTTATTACATAAGAGAGATAGCAATATATCTCGAATTGAGCCACTTGAGAGCGTTATCAAAAAATTTTATTGGTTGTTATATTGGTCGAATAAGTGAGAGTCCACAAACGCGCGTAGTGCACATTGCTTAGAGTCTAATGTTTCTATGTTAAAAAGTTATTCTCTCTCTCGCTAAGTGTAACGGTTCGAGACACTTCTCCATCATGAAAGTCATCTTGTGGGAGAACCAGGACTACTAGAATTTCGTCCTGCATCACGATTGGAGCCCCTCGCCATCCTGAGGCCCTCAGCATAATAACCCAGGAAAATGCGCTGAAACTTTTTGAACTACGGACATTTTCTTCGACCGTGGGACTCCTTAACCTGACTTTGCCATAGTGTCAAGGATGAACATTGGCTCCATCCACCCGCTGCCACCTGCCTGGCCTCGCTGCTAGTGACTCGCTCGCTCTATGCTGCGTTCACCACAACGCCGCGCCTTGCTCCATCCACTGCATCGTCGACGCCCACGATCCGCCCTTTCGCCACATCAAGCGTCCAGCAAAGGCTATTCTCTGACTCATCATCATCTGCCCGCCACAGGGACCTGTCGCCGGCTCCAAGTCAGCTCTGGAAAGCTGACAAGCAGCACCGTATCGTCGTCTGCTGGCACGGCCGTGACCCTCATCAGCTATTTTACGACCTAACTTTTTTGCGTGAGTCAGCGTTTTCTCTCTTACTTATATCTCGCGCACCTCGTCTCGCGCATCTTGAGTGCGAATCAAGCGCCTCAACGCCTCCACCTACTAGTGCGCCCGCGGCCAATCCTTACCTGTGATCTACGTTACCGGCTCTTGCCCCCTCTCCACGCTCACCTGCGCTCTTGCTCATCTACCACTGAGCGTGGCGGCAAATTTAAATTAAATTTCGCAATTTCTAGTCTTTTACGGTAACTCTATATTTATAACTCTAGTCTTAATCTTAAGCGCAAATCGTACTGTTACCCATTTTTTTTTGTACTCTCGTCCGCATTATCTTTACTTGTTAATTCGCTCTACGTTCTCTATTGTTAACCCGCGCGCTGCCGCTTCATATGGCCTCAAGGCTCTGTCTAGTCTGCTCTATTCGTATCGTCCGCAACGACCCGGTTCTCCCTACCTGCACCGTCTGCCTTCGCTACTTCCACTCTGAGTGCCTCTCCGCGACCGGCCAGTTAGAGCGCTGTAATCCCTGACCAGCACGGCGATGATCGACACTCCTTCTGCCTCAGACAGTGATCACTCACCATCATCTATCCCCGCCCACTTACGGCCTTCGTCGCCGTGCGCCAGTGACCCCACCGCTGGTCAGCCGTCATCGAAGAGGTGCGCCTCAACTCCCTCTCCCTCCATTACGCCGGCATCGAAGACCTATTGCTCCAGCGCCGCTGCGACACCAGCCTTATCATTGGTCATGGATGGGATGGGCTTGGGTAGCGGGGCAGATGCTCCTTATCCCGCACTCGATGCTGCTTTCCAAGGTGCGCTGCCCTAAATGATGCTCTTCTACGATCTCCTCAAAAGCTCCCACGACACAAACTCCGCAGCTCTTGCTGACCTTAGAAGCTCGCACAATGCAGCCGTTACTGCTCTCGCTGAAACCTCGCGCGTCTTGACTGACGCCATGCACACGCTCAGCAGCCTCACCACCCGTGTCGACAGGATCGAGCAAAGACAGCTGGCCCTAGGCGCTCGACTGGATGCTGATTTGGCTGTTGTGCACTCCATCATCTCGCGCAACACAGCCGCCAACCAAGCATCCCTCAATTTGCGTTTGCTCGATGATCCGCGGGAGATTATTGTGAAAAATGTTCCTTCGGCTGTTCGTTTTGAGCCCCTACCACTCATAGCGGCTCTTCTTACCGCCCTCAAACTGCCGCATCATATACCACTGGTCGTTGGCTCTCGTGCGTGGAACCCGCCGGTCCGAGCGTTACCTCCAGAGAGGCAGCTGCCCTTCTCACATCTCGTACTACTGCCTCGGCTGACCCGCCCCGTCAATTTGTCCATACGCTCGTCTGCCCAGCAGCCCGCGATGACATCCTAAAGAAGACGCCGGGCTTAAGGAACCTTGATTGCCAGGCCATCTTTGGACATGTAGGCGCCGCCAAGGTCTCCGTCAACGCACCGTGGACAGATCCCGTTCACAAGCTCTTAAAGTACGCGACAGTGAAGTCCTCTCTGTCTCTGTCTCTGTCTCTCTCTCTCTGTCTCTCTCTCTCTATCTCTCGTGTTTATGCTATCAACTTTTGTTGGTTCTCCTAGATATATGATTCAAAATTATCAAGATGCAATAGCTACAGTCCGTATGGAAGGGAAACCTGATCTGTTTATAGCAATGACGTGTAATCCTAATTGGCGCGAAATTAAAGATAATTTATTTCCGGGTCAACAGATGTTTTTCATTTAAAGAAAGAATATTTAATCTCGTTAATAACAAAAGAGAAATACTTCGGAGAAGTTTCTGCTCTTTATACTACTAATTAACATTATGATGTTAATTGAAATCTCGAATTGTTTTCTATTCGTTAGAAAACACAAAACAATTTTTTGAGGTTAGGTTTCATAGCAAAACGTGTGTCCAGCTTTATCTGCCCTTTAATTTGCTATACCCCAATTCGGGATACATTTAATTTAATAGTCCAGATTTCGGGTCCATCGCACTGTCCAGATTTCACTCCCATTTTTAAATAGAGTGTCCAGATTTAGGAGCCTGTTTGGGAATTATCAATGATTTGAATTTCTCGCGGTTGCACGGTTGAAAGAAACTCAGCAAACGATCACACGACGGCTGCACTCATCAGCTACTCTCTGCAGAACAGCTGACTCGCTACACTGATTAGCCGAGTATGGTAAAAACTCATGCTGTCTCTCTCACTTTTACACATGTAAATGAGAGAGGCACTAATTAGACTCACGCCGCGATGATAAGTTCAAAACGAAGAAGACGGATGTGCTTTCTCTCCTCACTCTTAGTCTGTACAGCGTGCTCGCCATGCGGCCGTTTGTACTTCTCACTCGGCATACTCTGTTACTCAAGTCTCAGCAAGACGACTACGTGGAAAAGTCAGTGCGCACTTTAACAAATAAAAAGAACTAATTGTTAATGCTCCTGTATTAGCATATTCCGATTTTTCAAAACCATATGTCATTTCTTCGGACGCTTCAAATGTTGGTATTGGAGCCGAATTAAATCAGGACGGACATCTTATATCATGCTTTTTTAGAACTCTCAATTCTGCTGAGCAAAATTACTCCACGATTGAAAAGGAGTTGTTGACAATTGTAGAAGCATGCCGACACTTTCGACCCTATGTATATGGCAGATAATTCACTATTGAAATAGACCATAAGCCGTTCATTTGGCTCTCGTAATTAAAAACACCCAATTTTCGACTAATCCGGTGGAGAATGTAAATTTCATATAAATATTAGTTATAACATAAGGTTAAAAAAAAGAATGTGCTCGGAACAAGTGATAAATGAGCAATATACGTGATTCATTATGAAACAAATAATACAGACTTTCGACCGCAATTTTCGAATAGAAACTTATACATTAATAAAATTTATCGCGCTGATGCGTTCTCGTTTCACTTACTTCACATATTACAGAACAAAACGTATAACTTAAAATACAAACTAAAATTTGCGCTATATAGCGTTTAGCTATAAAAGGCCAGACTTACGAGAGTGTCTTTTCTGGTCAGAACAACGATGGCTTGATCGCTCGGGTCCGGGCATCTCGAAACATACTTGAGTAAGGCTATCTCGGGCTTCCTGGTGACGATACGTTGTATTGGCGGACTTCCTAATGTCGGAGACGTCCCTCGTGCAACAATGAAGTGCAAACCGTGGAGCCGTATGAACTTCTCAACGAAGACGTGATGCGGAGCTAATTGCCATCCAGATGTTGTCGAATCAACGGACACCGAGCGAAAGAGGATGTAGCCCTAGTAGCTCACCGAAACAGAAGCGAGCGACTCTAGGTGTCGCTATTAAGTCATATTAAGACTTTTGAGGGAGTCATCGTCCAAATATTTATATTTTCTTGTGACGCATGTTACAAGAATTAAATTGGAAGAATATGATTTTGAAATAAAATACAAGAAGGGCAAAGAAAGTAGCGTAGCGGATCCGTTGAGTCGCTTAGAAATCAATACTCACGAGAAAGACGACTCGCATTCTATTACCGCCCAGACACCTGATGTTGTATCTCGTACTGCTGAAGTAGTCGAAGATGACGATATGGCAACCGTCTACACCTCTGACCGTCCATACCCAGGCTTCTCCTTACCTATGATAGAGAAGACATACATGTTTTCAATTACAGCATAATACTGAAATCAGGAAATGATTGTCTTAAAAATTAATAAAGATAAACTTAAGGTACAATATATAGTAAAAATAAAGGAAAAAGACGCAAAAACACAACTATTAAAATTTCTTAATGAAAATGTTAATGCAGATAAACAATATGGAATATATTTCGCAAATAAGGATTTGGAAATCACCGCTTATAGAATATTCAAAGATCACTTTAATGACAAATTAAAATTAATTAAGACAAACACCTATACACCTGTAATTGATCGAAATAATTTTATGCAGAAATTGAAAGAATATCATAAAAATAATCATAAGGGAATACACGAGACAACAGTATATTTTAAAAGAAAATTTTATACACAAAATATGGATAGAATTATTTAAAATTACATAAATAAATACGAATTGTGTTTGGAGCATAAATATGAAAAAAGACCTTAGGAAACAGAAAGTAATGACCCTATCATTGCCAAGACACCATTATAACATATACATGGGTCGTTCCTGTACTTTTCGGTGATAACCGGTCGCAGAGGGTCAACCGATTTCCTCGCTGATTTTTCTTGTGAATATATACATAAAAAAGTGAGAAAGCCGTAGTATTAGAATATCTAGAAATGGATCAACTACACTGTGCTGAATTTCGAAAAATCGTCACAAAATGAGTATTTTGGAAAAATTGTGTGGCTCATTTTTTGATCGGTTTGAATGATTCATAAAAGAATTTTTTAGTTATATTGCTGAATTTTAGAAAAAAAATTTGTGAAATAAATATAACGCAATGAAATTTATATACAGAGAAAAACGTGAATCTAAATATTTTCATTTTTCTGGTCATCTTTCAATGTCTGCAATTTTTCGAGTTTTATAGATATTGAGATCGATACAGCCTATTCTCATTGCCTTAAGGTGGTCTTATACCTATAAATGTCAAAAAAATCAATTTTTTTTTATTGGCTTTTTTTATGGCAAATTTGTTGTAGAATACGATGCCGAACACTGCATCTCGAAATTTGATTTCGTTTAAAAGATACAGCTAAAACTGTTAATTCACTTTTTTGTGTATTTTTTATTAAATTTTTCAGTAAAATAATCCGCAATAAAAAAGCGTATTGGCTGCAAAATCAATGCATTAACGTAGACCCCAACAGAAACCAATTTATGGTGAGTTTTCTAATAAAATCAGGAGTTATATTTTCAAATATCAGCTTATAAATTTATTAAAATGATGCTTTATTATTTCAATGATATATTATTAAAGTTTTGAAGTAAATGATAAACCGTTCGGTTATATATTACATGACATACAATCTATGCATGTTCAAATATTCTAAATTCAACTTATGTCAAATCGCGCTCCAATTTTAAACGTCATATACGGGAATACGTCGCTGTAAACAGGGACCGCGGGCCGCTCGGCGGCTCGGGCGCTGCTAGCGAGCTACGACCTGCGCGACGTCGCCGAACGACGGCGCTGCCCCTGCTGTTGTTGTTGTCTGCACAGTGCACACAGGCTTTCCCTCTAAGTCGCGCGTGTAGAGGTTGCTTTGTTTATTCTTTATGTACAGACATTTATTCAAGATATAGAAAGTTGTATCTTCACCCAAAAGTTTAACTGGCTAAATATTAGATAAGTATAAATAAACTAAATACCAATTCAAGCTATATAAACAATAGATACTTTGTGCATATTTCTTTTCTAGGTTCAGCTGAAACTGTATTCATGGTTTAATAGCATCTACAGAGTTTTTAAAAGAAGTTTTTTGTATGGAAATCATTCTACTAATTAACAGGGATAACTTCTTGCTGCGATAGCTGCTG